>BPLR01017395.1:0-152587 GCA_021605095.1 Caerostris extrusa
CAAGGGTAGCCGCAGCCATGGTCTCCGAGCTGAGAGTCCATGCTGCTGCAAACGTCGTCGAACTGTTCGTGCAGACACTAGTTTTGCAAACGGCACCAATTCTTGACTCGCAGCTCGAGACGGGGCTTCACGATCCGTTAGGTCAGTGCGGGTAGCATGCCTGTCTTCTCGGTGTGTTAGTGATAGGGGCCGTTGTGATCCAGCAAGGCGTTCGGTATTACCGTCCTAAACCCATCGATTCCATATTTTGCTAACAGTTATTGGATCTCGACCGACGACAACAGCAATACTGCGATACGATAAACCGTAATCCCGGTACGCTACAATTCGACTTTTATCAAAGTCAGAAACGTGTTGGTACGCATTTCTGCTTCTTACACGAGGCACCACAACAACTTTCACAGGCAACAATGTTGAAATGCAATTTGTGTACGAGAAACCGGCTGAAGAATTTCCTCACTTAAACACATTGGTGTCGCTGCATTGTCTGAATGTGCTGAAAAGCTAATAATTTGCATATCACAGCACCTGTTGTTTAAATTTCACGTCTGTAGCAAATGGAAAATTGCTACACCAAGAAGGGCGACATTCTTAGTGTAACAATTTTAAAGGCTAGTAGTGCATATCTAGGAAACATCTGAGATCTAATAGTTATTGATTTGATGCAGCAGATGTAGAAGGGAGGGGGGGGTTATTTGCTTCAGAATTTGATAAGCTAATAATTTATATTAAAAAATATTGGATTAGTTCTCGTTACTGGAACTTTTAACACTTCCTAGAGTGCCAAGTAGAATTCCATATGTAATTAAAATGCCTATAGCACTAATGAGCAAAGATTTGTCGATTCGATAAATATCCCATAATGTTAAAGCAGTTTTATGCATGAAACTCCTACATACAAGTAAATTTACAATGCTGCACCTCTTTGGAAACCAACCTGGCAAAGACAGAACAATTTCCCTCGACGTCGCCGCAGTTTGATTAGCAGCTGCAGCTGAAGGCAAAGATCATCATCAGCAACACAAAGTACTGCACTAATCCCATAGAAAAAATATGCCTAACATGTTGTTATCATTGTGTAGGAATGCAAAAGTGTAACCATACCAGAAGAGCATCGCCAAGATATTCATTACTGAAACAAAAATTGGAAGACTCAGAAAATTTTCCATTTTTATCATTGTTTCATTCATTTCTTTGTAGATTTCTATAATTCTTTGATAATCCTGACGTGCTATTAAAACTTTCGACTTCTTTTTCAAAGCGTAAGAAAAATTGCTTCATGCAGTTACATGCAAAGCAGTAATATCCAGGCAATATTGCGAAAAACCAATTTTCTAATAAGATGATGAAAGCATAATTAACATTTAAAAACTTCCGCAAATGGTTCTTTTAAGTGTGCAGGAATTATTTCGAATTTCGCAATTCGTTATGTACCACACCAGATATGAAAAACGTCACTTCGCAGAATGCAGTTCCCAAAATCACGAATAAGCAATACAGCCAAATGTAAATCTTCAACATCTTCTTCTTCTGGAGAGTTTGAGCATGCAGCATGTTCGATATTCTGTAAAGGTCTTCCGTCAGCAGCCGAATTTTAGTACGGGATCGAAACACGCTGATGTAGATCCACAGTTACAGGTACAGACCTATCAGTCCAGCCCACTCATCCTTGCCAATGGAAATGAAACACAGCCACAGAGTTTCGATCACCAGATTGAAACATAAGAAACTTGGAAACAGAAATTTGGGGAAATTCCATATCACCTTGAAGAAAGTACTTCTTGAAAAAAAAAAAGTCAGGACATGGTATAGTTTCCATTCCTTCCAAGTGAAAAAGAAAGAAAATAGGCCAAAATGCTTCTTGTATCCAATTTTTTGAATAGTTCATTTTATCTTTCTGCATATTTATTAACTTCTTCGACCTTAGTAAACTTGTAAAGAAAATTTTGTATTACTAAACTCCTTAACTGTTAGTTACGAGAGCGAAATGTTATGTGCTATGAATGATTACACGCTCTTTAAAATTTGTTTTCGTATTTGAAAATCTCTAAAATATACAAATGCTTTATTTAGATTTTTTTTATTACTTTTAAATATAGCACGTGAGGCTGGTGCTTTGTAAATGTAAGCAATGAGTTGGCAGATAAATTGTTTTTCAATCAATTGCCTAAAATATTTGCATATAATTGTTTTATAATTCATTTTTAATTTTTGTCTATACGTTTAGTTTTACTTAATAATCCAATCTAAAACACTTAAAATTATTTGCATCTTTTTCGGTGTAATTTGTTTGAGTAATTTGATAAATTGTTTTAACTTAGAATAAAGGAGGAAAATATGCAATTTTGGGATTTAGTAGCTTTCGTTCACCCGATTCTTATTATAAACAGTAGAATAACCCTTTTCTTTCAATAAAATACCCCGAATTATATAATTATATGTTTATTAATTCTAATGTATGTTAATAATCTATTAAGGTAATTGTTTTTATTAAAAATTCCTACATTTAAACTTATTGGAAATGAACGAATCTATAATATACTTTTTTTTTCCCTCTGACGTGCATTTTTTCTTATACAAATCAACAATCAATCTTACACATTGCAGCATTAAGTGATATTTAATGAAAATTTCCGAAATACGTGTAAAGAGATATATAGGTATTATTTCTTTTTAAATTTTATCTATAGATTTTATTTAATATTATTAAGCGTATGCATTTAGTAATAATTATTGATATCTTCATCAACTTTTGTTGTATGGAAATATGATCAACTTTGTGATGTTATTTTTCTTTATATAATAATCTAATTATTATCTTTTTTTTGAATTTCGAATTCCGTTGAATAATTGATACATTTTCTATTTACGCCATTTTAGAAGCATTTTTTTCCTGTCATTATTTCATATATCTTTAATAAAATTATCATATAATCATACATTATCATAATCATTTAATAAAATTAACATATCATTTTTAATTAAACATATAACTTACCTATCATTTTAAAAATTTAACATATCGTTTCACTTTGTCAAAATTAACCTATCATTTGTAATCATGTTAAATTTGTTTATATGATAAAAAAAATAGATCCATTTTTTTTTATGGTTTAGTAAGAAATCGGGAAAAAAATTCTTAGTTATCTTTAAATTAAATAAATATTATATATTTTTTAAAGAAATGTATTTGTAAACTATTTTTTTTAAGAATTATTTCTTTTACCAACATTTTTAATAGCCATAAGAAAGCATATAATCCACAAAAAATGAATAAATTGATCTCAATATGAAATAAATTGACTTTCGTAGCCATAATTAAAAACTTCACTGAGATACATTTTTTCCTTAGATTTGTAACTTTTTATTAAACATAAAACCGAAAATCACGAAAGCTTTCTTGTTAAGCAATTTTTAAATTAATTGAAACTACAATTTGGCAGGACAAATCAGAAATCCTTATTTTTAACGCTTATATTGTAGGAACTTTTTAACGCTTAATTGTTACTTTTTAACGCTTAATTGTTAGAATAATTTGTTTTGATATTTATTATTTAGGGATGATATTTTTTTGTGTTTTATTAAATAATGCAAAGTAACTTACGTAAAAAACAAAACAAAATTACTTCATTTTGGTGTTATGTGTTATATTTGAATTGCACCCAAGAAAGATAGTTTTTTTTTTCATAAGAAAACCCAATTTTCTTCCTGAATTTTACTTATTTCCGGCATTTATTTATTCTACATTAAATTCTATGTATTTAGAACTATTTCTTATGTTAATATCGGTACCAGATTATATTAAAATTTCATTTATTTTAGTAAAGGAGGAATGAATTATATTCGGATTTCTACAGTCTTAAATTATGGTATTTTGTGTTTAGTTATAATTTTCGAATTAAATTTATTATAATTTATTTCCGAATCAATGATTTTAGTCAATGACTTAAATCATTGCCTATCATTGACGTCTAGTAAAAATTGGTGTTATTACTTCAGGAAGAAAAATAATTTTTTGTTTTATACATCACAGCTTCCACTACAAATTTATATTAGTTTATTTAAATGTTTACAATTTTCACTCCAATAATTTTTTTTTTTCAAATACAAATTCTTCAAATATCAGAATTAAAAGCCTTTTTTTTATTTATAAATATGCGTTTAATATATTAAAGAAATTTCTGTTTAATTTTCTTATATAGATATTCATGGAGGTCTATAATTTCTGTAAAAATTTGAAAAATAAATTGAATGAAATAGAATTTAATAGAAGCATATCTAAAGTTTAAAAAGAAATCGAATTTTGAGAGATACACGAAATAAGTTATATTACATTTGTATATAAGAGGTAGTCTATCAAGGAATAAAATTTCTTTCGAGAATAAATTCAAAGAATATCAAATAATAAATAATAATAATAATCAAAGCATAAATTTTCTTACTTGTTCTATAATTGTTTCAATCTTACTTCGTTATCGAGCTTCTGTAAGTTGATTTTATAATATGTTTTTTTAATGTATGTGAAACCGTGTGTTAAGCACATAATTAATATTTGTTAATTCTATTAAATTAGTTGAACTTTCAATACCATCTTTGATTTCCATTATTTACTATTTCATAGAATTATTTTATTATACAAGTAGCATAATATCTAAAATGGATACCAAATGTTATATGTGTAATCATTTTCACAAGTAGTTATCAATGATCTCTTGGATTTTTTCATGTCCTATTTCACATAAAATATTTGCCATACTTAATGTCTTTGAAAATAATACTGATTTAGTGGCACAAAGTAGTAAAGGGAATGTCCAGTAATCAATATCCATTAAAAAATTTTTGGATATTAGCAAAAAAATATAAAAATAAAAACTTGTAAAATAAAAACATGATCGCAATTTCGCAATTTCTCGCAATTGAGCAGATCTTCGCAATTTTATAGACTTTATACCAGTAAAAAATGGCAATCAATTACTTTCTTTGTTTTTGTTGAAGAAATATAAAAGTATAGGTTCGGCATAAAAGAAATCCCCCCTGCTTAGAGGCATCCACAGCTAAAATAATAACGGAATGAAACTAGATTTAACATGCAGACTGTGAAGCCACGAATCATCACCATCCCCTTACAAAAAAGTATCAAAAGCCGCCGATACATGATATCTTGATGCTGGTGTGACATTTTCACAATTTAGGTAGGTGAGAGTGTTATCAACCAATATTTTCTGACAGAATGACAGTCTTTTTTCCAGATGTTAACCCATTCGACTTTTCAGTAGGAGGGTTGTATATTTTGTTGAGGTTTTAAAGTATGCGTCCCTTTAAAGAAACATAAGACAGACTATTATAACAACCTAAGTGACAGTTTACGTACAGCAGCAGTAGATTTCAAACACCGGATGTAATATCCTGTATGAAGAAGTACTTGAAAAAGTTGCTTGTGGTACAGAAGAATGTACTGTTGGTTCAAAAAGATTATTTTCTGAAAGTGTCATACTATACGCCATTCTTGTTCAAACATTAATGATTTTTTGCATAATCCATTTTCCTGGCGTTCCTTAGAATTATTGACCCGCTTTCATTTCTGACAATGCCAGAATTTCTCCTATCGGTAACTTTTTTTGCGAATTTATGTCTTACGCTGGCTAAATATGGTATTTAGTTTCCTGCTATTAATTAGTTTTAGCTGAAGATACCTGCAAAAAGGTAATTAGGAAAATCTAGGAAAATTAGCTTTTGAAAATAGTAATTCTATTGACGAATAGCGAAATTTTTTTATTGATGATACACATTAAAAATGTACATATTTCAAACATCTAATCCCACCGATTGTTTATTTATTCTTTAATTCCCATCACACCAAAGGTGTTTATACCAGTTCTATCCCTACCAAAATTGCTAATTCTTAAATGTCTTTTAAAATTAAAAGCATGTAATGACATTGATATAATTTAATATTATTTTATATATAATATATATATATATAGAGAGAGAGAGAATTTAATATTTAGAAATATAGAAGAAATTGTTGAAGCAAATTTAGAATATTAAACGTTTTATTGTTTTTTTTAAATGTAATCGGAACAGCATTGTTACTTTCAGAGTTCTTAGTTGACAGAACGAAATTGTAAACACTAGCTATAAATGAGTTTATTCCAATCAATTGATTCTTCCTCAATTCTAAATCTTTGTGATATGCTCTTTAATTACAGTATAATGGCCAGGATAAACACAATATACAAAAAAATATATGAAACTAAACAAACAACAAAGAACTTTTGACAACAGCTAATTATAGATTAGAAAATCTTAATGACAGAAATGCGCAATTTAAATGTAAATATACGAAATCTTTTACCAAACACTGTTGCAGTTAATTATAGTATTGCCTTATTCTGAAGTTCTAACAAAATAAAATAAGTATTTCTTAAAGACTGAATAACCAAAATGTAACATTTAATTTAGGTCTAATTTATATTATCAAAACCTTCATAAATTATAAATTTTTGTGCAAACAAAATTCTTTATTATTCTGTGATAAAATTAGAAATCGAAATTAGATAGTTTGTAACATATGCCCGTCCATGTTAATCGAATGCATTTTTAGATCAACATCTTTTATAGTATGCAAACATATACATGCATTAATGTAAATAAATGTTAGTAAGGAGATAAATAATCCACAAAGTTCATGTAAAATTACATTAAACAATCGTTACATCAAATTACAATTTTTTTTTCATGTAGAGTATTTAGAGGAAAAATCAACGGCGTGTAATTGTTAAAGACTACACTAGAAGTTGCTAACATATTTGTATTTACTTTACTTACTATTCACTGAACGTGTTTGTTGTGAAAATTACCACCAGTGCTTAAAACAAACATCTCATAAAATTGAAGATTCTCTTCTTCCTCCTTCTCCTCCTCGAACCCAAAGGAAGAGCTTCCCTGTCTTCGGGTTTAAACTTCTCATCCCGCCATAGACAGCCAAGTTTTCGGTTTCACATCAGTAAAGAAGCTTCACAGTACCGCTAAAATTCAACAACACATTTATGAATCCTAATTACAATCTTAAGTAATCTATGCAAACTTCTGAACTTCAATATAAACCTCAAAGTTCAACAACACATTTAATTACAATCTGAATCTGAATCTTACAATCTGAACAAATCAAGCCAAACATCAGAATTTCAACAACACATTTAATGATCCTAATCACAATCTGAACTAACCCAGCCAAACACCAGAGCTTCAACAGCACGTTTAATTATCCTTATTACAATCTGAACCATCCCAGTCAAACACCAGAACTTCAACACCACATTTAATGATGCTTATTACAATCTGAACTAACCCAGCCAAACACCACCGATGAATATCTTCAATGAATCATCCATTAATTAATAAAATAAAACTTCTGCATCTGTATTCCTTCACAATCATACAAGTCTTCGTTCTCTCAACGATTCCAACTTCGAACAAGGACTAAATTTTCTCTTTCATTCTATTGCTGTTCTGAGCATTTCTCGAACAACCCTGGCGGCAGAAGACAAGCTAAAAAGATTCACATTCCAAAATTCACTTCCTCAAACATCGGAACAGTACAGCATTGCTGTACACTTATATATGAATTGCGCAAGGCTTTAAATTATTACAGAACATGTGAGAAATTTCTCTTCTCGTGTCATTATTATGAGAAATTTCCTTTGAACTACTCATACAAATCATTTCCCTCCAGCTTAAATATGCCATTTTCCACGAAATGCTTGTCACACGATTGTACCGCATTTCGCTGCATGTTCTTCTAAAAGCATTTCATTCTCATTTCGCGAAATTACTCATGCTTAGAGCATCTGCTAATTTGCATCATACTGAACAGCACCTGTTAATAACTGCGTAAGTAGAGAAGATCCTACTTAAAAACCACTTTGGAATCCCAAAAGAGGAGGTCCCGTAACAATGGCTCATCACGACCGGAATGCTTCACGTTATAATGTTCTAAATTGTAGTTTAGAGACTCATTTTATGTATCTTAAAGTGCAATTAGACGTGCAATTTTTAACGCTTCCACTCACGCGTTTAAAAGTTAGCATTGCGGGTTCAATTTAACCTTGAAAGTTTGGATTCATCCAACATTTTCTAAGCTCGATATTGTAAACAACTAAGATAGAATTGGTAACAAATAAGATCAGAGTTTTTTTAATCTCACTCTTATTTAGGTGTACGTTTTCCCCAGTTACTAATATATCAAGTAGAAAGAACACAAGCCAATTAAAAAAGAACATCAGACCTTTGACTGTCGTTACTTTCTATAACAAGAGATTGTAGTATACTAAGGAGACTTACTACTATTCTGTATAAACGTAATGTGAAATAAATCTAAAGCTTTTAAGATATGCATAATTTGATGCCAAAAATGAAATAAGCCAAGTTTTATTATTTCATTTCCTATTACTAGATTACTCGTGAAGAGATAAGATCTATCTTTGCAATTTTGAACGAAAAAAATTATGACTTATATGTGATTTTTTTTTTATTCTACCTATGTGTGTGACTGTGTGTATGTATGTATGTATGTGTGTATGTGTATGTGTGTATGTATGTGTGCATGTATGTATGTGTGCATGTATGTATGTGTGTGTGACTGTGTGTATGCACGACCTATATTTTGACTGAATCGTAGTGCTGTAATATACAGGATATAAGCACTTTAAAAGACAAAAACATTATCCTCTTCGAAAATCAATTTTTTACTAAGAAAATATAGTTTAATAAATGAAGCAACACTGAAAAAGAAATGCAAATTAAAAAATATATGATTCAATCGTATTAAATGACTGCTTTACATGAATAAACTCCAATAAATAGAAAAAATTATAATACTAAAATAATATTGACGTTCTGCTAACATCGCTCAATCCATATATATTTTACCAAATAATCTGTACAACCTCTGTATAGCACTCAATCCATACAATGTCACATTGAGCGTTATTGTAATTAACACTTAAACTAATTTAACGTAAACTGCCCCTTTCCCTCCATCCATGAGTAGACTATTCATGGGATGTCCGCACTCTGCAGGACACTGAGGATTAGACCCAACACTAATTCAACGTAAACTAGCTAGAGAACCTTATTATTTGCACATCACAGAAATACATTTTTATGATATTTCAAATAGTTTTTATCACAGTTTAAACCTAAGCCTAATAATATTCTTGATTATTGATTCATGATAGTAGCACGACTTTTACCATTTTTAAAATCTATTTCTGTATAGAATCTATTTCTATATATATATTTGTATTATCGTTATTATCTATGTACAATTCACAACAGTGTTATAACCCGCAGTCAGGATAGTTTGGTGGGGACATATAAGCTATTGTATTATTCACAGCAACATATAATTCATAGGTAATTCACGCCTTCAACAGATCATGTACTAATTAAATACATTTTCTATAGTTATCTATATCATCAATGCATTATTTATTAATTTCAAGAGCATTTTGATGATATAATAATATAAATTAACTGATTATATATTTAAAAGTTTGATAACAATAATAAACAAAACGGTGTATAACTATAATGAAAGCAAAATCATATTTACATGAAAAAATGTTGAAAGTTTTATAAAATATTTTTGTCTAGTGACTTATAATACAGAATTAAGAGACTCTAAATTTTTTACGATATAAACTGCAGAATATAGGTAAAAAATTACGGTACTTTTCATTTTAAATATTCTTTGAAGTCTGCCTTGTGGCCTTGTGCTAAAAGTACCTACAGTCTAGGAGAGTTAAATGTTCAAACCCACTAAATGTGTAGGTTGCAGTGATTCCTTTCAGAAACGAGGGTACACCACGAATATTCCTAAACAATCTATCATCGACATTTAGTCTTCTGCTGGAAATTTTTTCGAATTTTTTCGCATATGAATTGGTAATTCGGGGCTGTTGTTCTCGTTGTCATCCTTTCAACTTACTATACATGTGAAACACGAACTTCAACGGTGAATAATAAAATTTTTTTCTGTTGAACATCGTTAATCCTAGCTTCCCTTATTCATGCTATGAACAGCCAACTGACGAGTGATGAGGGTAGAACATTAACTTTCGGGAGATCTTTTTAAAAGTAACTGCCGTAACGTATCGAAAAAACTCAGGGAAAACTCCTAGGAACAGCTTAACTATCGATGTGAAACACTTTAAGCATATCGTCACAATCTCCATCGAATCCCTCTTTTCTTAATGCCGTGATCACAATGGGCACCACCAGTGGATTCAAACCAGATATCTCTTCCACTCTGGCTACTCAATTACCGCTAAGACAAATTAGGTAACAAGCAATATTCCAAGATAATGAAAAGCATGTTTTAGGCTTCATATCTTTTTAGTGTTAAATGACACATGGAGCCATAATAATTAGTATCATTTCATTTAAATGTCAGTAGAATAAATACACATAAATCTTTAAGCAAATTTATTAAAACATTATTTTTAATAACAATATCCTATATTCAAATTTAAAAATAATAATTTCATAAATTCAAATATAAAAATAATAAAATTGTATCCTAAAACACACATGTTAAAAATTAAATATTTAAAAAAAAGGTTTTAGTCATTTTAATTAATTGAAGAAAAATCAGATCAAAATATATAATAATCTATTTAAAAAAGTACAGCTAAATAAATTAACTATTTGCTAAATTAATTTGTATATTACTTGTTTTGAGAATGTTCACTTTGAAACTATATTTGAAATAAATATAATATTTTAACAAGCACATTAAGCGGTAATATCCCTATTTCACAGTATATATCAAACGGGGTTTTGTTTGGGGAAGAACTTATAAATGGCGAAAACTTCTCTTATTTTCAATGCTACATAATGGTAATATTAATTCGTTTGTTATCTTAATTCTGTAAGCACTATAAAAACAAATCTCAACGAACAATCGAAGTAATAGAGCAAAAAAAAATATTTAGATCATGAATAGCGTTTTTAGTTCAGTATTTTTACTTACAAATCAAATAAAACGTACTTAGCGTGACTGAGCAATTTATGTACTTCCTTTTAGGTGAAAGTCCATTACCATGAAATGCTTTCGTCTGAATAAAATGGAAAGCAAAGTACCCCCTCTAAACTAAAAATGACCGGAATTCTACACAGTGCACAATATATACATGAAATGTGTTCACACGTTATTTATACAGTCTAATAAATGTTCGGAAAAATAAACCATCAATGATTTGGACAAATAGCCATCATAAGAAATAAATGCTTACATTGTGTCAAATTCAACTCAATTACTTTCTGAGCTATAGTAATTAGAGTTCATTTTATAGGAGTAATGCTGCAACGAATTTCATCTAAGCCAATGTTATTTGCTTATTCTGTTCTGTTATACATGGGGAATAAAGGCAATTACGTTAAAAGAGAAGATAGCCTTTGTGCATTTTAAATACATTACACTGAATTACTTTTAATGTAATATTTATATTCATATAAATATTATGTATTTTTTATATTATTTGATTACTTTATTTCTAAAATAATGTCTTTTTTATTGCGGACATTTGTTTTATTAACATTTCAAGGGTTAATGTTGTGAAAGGTTAGCATTTTTATTTCTATTATACCAACTCTATGTATAAATTTTATTTCTTTTGAGAGAAATAGAGGAAGATGCCTTTTGAAAGGGTTTTTTTTTCTGCATTTTTTATTATCTTAAAGGGAATACCAGCAATTTTTTCACCATAAGATCAAAACTCATCTGTGTTCTACTATAATCGATATCCTGCAGTTTGCCTTTATCAAGAAATGACGGCAACACAAGTCACCAATGATAATCAAGTTCATTTGAATTCTAACATTAGCTATGCACAATTCAGTTAATTAACATGGAGAGTTATTTAGCTCGGCATTAGTCGCAATATCTAATAGATATGTCCGCTCAAAACCATTCGCCTTTTCATTCAATCACTTTCAAAACCCAGCAAATGTAGTTGAATCTTTTGGATAATACAGTTTAATATGGAATAGTTTTGAATGAAGACATTTTGAGAGGAACATGTTTAATATCATGCATATATAGTATAAAAGTAGCTTTTTTTTAAAATATTTTTATTTCTTTTCCTGCCTTTCATTTATTTAAAAACTTTAAAAACAAAAATGAGCAAATTAAATTATATTTTATTTTATTTTATTATATAATATGCAATATAACATAAAACATTTTTATTATTTTTATTTTTAAAATTAAGTCTTCATGTTTGTAAGGATTCGTATAGATAATCTCTTTCTAATTTTATACAATTTAAAAGTAAAAAAAAACAAACAAACAAAAAAAAAAAACAGTGCCTTTTCCCATATGACAACTTCTAGACCATTCATTAATAAAAATTATTATGAACTAACAGAAAGTGAAAATAAATACTTGATTATTCTATGTTAATTTTGATGAAAATTCTTTTCTAAATACAATTTGATTTCAAGTAAAAATTTACGCTGCATATTTTTCAATGGCAAACCAAGTATAAATTGTATTTTGAGTAAAATAATATATATATATATATATATTGGTATGTATATATTATTCTATTATTATTATTAACCAAATTTCCTTATTGTATTTATGTGACATTAAATTCCATATTATTTCAAAAAAAAAAATAATTCTAAGATTAAACAGTAATAACATGATAATTCTTTTGGACCATAATTAATAACTGGTAATTAAAATGGATTTGTATTATTTATATATAAGCTGGTATTTAAAATTCAGATAATTGGCCAGAAGTAATAATTATCTCCATAATTAATGAACATATTTTGATGGAATTAGGTATGAACAAAGTTTGATATAGTACAAAATAACTACAAAAAAAGACTATAGGGTTTCGAATGGTTAAATATCCAAGACTATAGGGTTTAGGCATTAAAATTTGGTAATAGAATCCTAACTATTCAAAAATTTGTCAAGCAATTGACAATCGCTTGTCGTCCATTAAATGAAGTCAGAGACAACTACATTACTACATTACACAACTAACTTATGCAGTAATAGAGTGGCTGATAAAGACATGAAAGTCTATATCCCCATCTAATATGTAGCCTTTCAACGCTATCAATCATCCACAGTCATAGTTTTCAATTTACCTGAGGTTGAAAGAAAGACAGTAGGTACGTGGTTTCGCCAGATTAAGTGATTAAAATAAACCGGATCTCATTGGTGAATAAAACAATTAGCTCAAATATCTAGTTCTAAGACGATTTTTTTTGTAGAAGGCAATATAAATAACTTTATGCAGAAGTGAACAAAAGACAGCAGGTCTTCTTGGAAATAAACGCTTCTCGAGTAGCGTTTTGGAAATATTAACCTTTGACAATTGAATTTCTGTGCCCTCTTGAAATTGGAAAGAAACTGCTACGTCTCTCGCTGTAATGGGCAAGTTTCGATTTTCATTTGACATCGTAGCACTTCGATGACATTGTCTAGGATTTCTCTTTGTGAATTTAATATATTTGTTTCCTTAAATTAGATAAGTATCACATCATCTAGCAATCTGCGTTTTGTCACCATCACTGGTCGATTCTCTCCACTTTATCCCAAGAGTTTTGTTTTTGAATTTCATGAATATTGCGAATAAATACATCGAAATTCATCAAGGTGTCCCAGAGCTGCTGGGCCCAAAGCCCCAAGATGCTGGTTTCAAGGTTCTAGATACCAAATGCTGGTCAAAAACTTTATTTCTTCCACATCCACCAGCATACACTTAAGTATTCTACATTTGAAAGGGTTTTTTTTTTCCAATTTTTAAAATCTTATTAATATCCTTATTTTGAAGCATCAGTCGAGAATATCAATAAAATATGCATCATTTTCTTAATTTTAAATACCAGTTTAAATAATTATTTGGATCTCTTTAGGTCTTTTCGTATCACCGTGAAAATTGCATTGCAATTTTCTTTTAAATAATTGATTTTTATTTTTATCTTAATTTTCTTGAACTCTTTTTAATATAAAATATATTGAAAATTTTTTTGTTTATTGCAATTAGGTAAAATCCATAACGTTATTCTCTTTCTTATTTACGTAATCATCAGCGTAACAATCAAATGAAAAATAAAATATTTTTTTCACTTAAAAATTTTACTTCATTTAATTTTATTTCGATTTAATGCAATCTTTGTTTAATAAAAAAGATTTGATTTTTCAGAAAAGATTTGCTCATTAATGAAAGTGATTAAAACTTTTTTTATCTATTAAATAAAAGAAGCAAAAACATATATTTATTTATATTTGCATAGAAATTAGAATTAAACAAGTGATATTGGTAAATTAAAATTTTATATAGCTTTTGCAATAGTTTTTAAAATTATCGCAGTTCATTATAATGATGCAAAAAATATTTACAATATAACAAATTGTAATAAAAATGAATGCAATATATACGTAATGTAAATAAATGTAACTTTTCATCAAATGAAGATGATAAGTTACATTTATTTCTCACTACCTAAGAAAAAAATTTTCATTTTTGTAAAGTTCAAAATTGTGCTACTCTGTTACAAAGCATTCTTGCAGAAAATATCTTAGTTCTAATATTGTAAAACATATGTAAATGAAACCGATTCCCAGCAATATCTGCATGTCTTAATATAATCTCTCAGCGGGGCTCCACAAAAAGGTCACTGTAAGGCTAATATAAAATGTATTTTCAGAAATTCAATTTCAATTTTGATTTCTTATTTTAACATTATTAAAATTCTGTGCAGTCAGACAAAAAAATAGTTGCTTTATTCTTTTCAATTATTCTCTCTTCTTCGTAAAGGTAGAGCACTGCAATGGACAACTTAGAACAGTCAGAATATTTCAAATTCTTTGGTTTTTCCACAAAAAAAAATAGGTATACTAATTTTAAAATATTATTTTTTTATCTATTCTGTTCTGTTCTAGTTAGAGTTACTTATGCTACTAATACAAATTGCTTAGTATTTTCTAATCGATACATTTTGCGGAATTTTAAACAAAAATTAATATCCAATATTATTGGGAAGATATAAAAAAAAAGTAATTTGGCTTGAACTTTTTGGCATTTTGGGATGAAAGATTATGTAAGAGGAATAATAAAATTATTGCCGAAACGAATAATGTATCAATATATTTAATAAATAAATTCTTAATAAAGATTTACAGTAGAGCAAAATATTTCTTTAAATTTACTGTTGCTTTTTTTAAAGTCTTTTATAAAAAAACAATTATTGGAAAAAGAAAATTAAGGCTTTTTTGTCTTCCATGTACAAATATTTATAATTATGAAAATTGTATTTTTTCACGTGTGCATTTTTTCACATATAATTCTAAAAATATGAATAACATTTTTGTATTATTTAAGAAAAAAAAATTACATGAAATCCTATTCCGAATGGAAGTAACAGAAAAATGAAAAAGTTTTTTATTAAACTATCTTTTTTCCTATATAGTTTCGTTAATGTTTCTTTATTGTTACTACAATAACTACCTTAGAAAAATATATTCTTTGGAAATAGAAGTTCTCGTAGGAATCTGTTTTTTATTACAATTTGCGTCATTCTGAAGGGTTTTTCATTTCATCTTAATTGGTTCATAAAATTGGATTATTTATATATAAGAAGATCTTGTCTAGAGAAAAAAAATTATCTTCTTTATATGTAACTTAAGATGACGTAGAACCTTGTAACATTATAAATATCATTTTTTTCAAAAACATTATTAAAAAATCATTCAGAACACATAATATCTTACAAACATTTAAACAAAACATTTTTAAAGAGGACAAAAATTACAGCTACAGTAACAAAAACTGTAAATGTCAAAAGTGAATATTTATTTTGCGTTGGAAAATAGTTATAAAAATTTGCACGACTGTTCTACTTATATATCTTTATTCTGAGAATTTCAGTTTTGTTAATAGGGCTAATATATTTTCATACATAACATGATAAATATAAAAAATGAAAATTTTCAATTTTTAAGATTTATTTTTATTTTTTAAATTTATATTTAATAATATATTTAATGGTTATACCATATAGCACAATATATACCATTTTTTTAAATTTTATAATAGAAGAATAAACACCTTTATTAACTTTTTTATTTTATTTAAGAATTTAAGTTGTACGTTTAATCTTTCAACGTTATCCTGCGGGAAACAAATAGTGCATTATTATTATTTTTTTAACTTTTAATTTTTCAGTAATTACATGTTATTTTGAGAAATAAATTATTAAATTACTAAAGTGAAATTAATTTCTTTAAGATTGGGCTGCATGATAAAAAAAAATCCCTCAAAAATGAGAAATACATTTTTATAATGTGTTATAAGTGCTTTAAAAATGATCGATTTTCGATACATAAGGCTTTTGAAAAAAAAAAAAAAACTCTTAAAATAACTGATTCAAATACTGATTATATTTCAACTCATTTTTATATTTCAATACATTTGAAAAAAGTGGAATAAAAATATATTAATTCAAAAGACATTTTTGTAAATAATTTCAATTACTTGAATTTAACTGCTTTCAACACTCATTTAAAATATTTGAGCAATATATAATATAGTACATAGTATATATTAGTATAATATACAGTAGATATTATAGTAATTTTTTGTTAAAATGAAGTTGCGACTTAATGAAGCAACGTATTTCTTACAATGATTTTAGATATTTTTCGGAATGCTGTTTATATTTTTATTACTTTATCGCTATGTCATAAGACACGTGTTCAATTTTAATCCTATCCCTATCCAATAACTTGATTGCTTAGGGAGGGGAGGGCGGCAGCAGATCATCTTTCGTCTCATCAAAACACTTTCATTGACTCTTTGATAACAAAACTCAATGAAAGTATCCTCTATACCAGAAAGAAACGAGTCATTTACTCTAAACGTTTAATTCCTTTCGTAAATGAACAATTGTATTTGCATCCAACTAAACGAAATTTGTACACTTTTTTATTCAATCAAACCTGTTTTTATCTAATCCTTTTTTGAGGTTTTTTTTGTGCGTGTGATACATAGAAAATTCTATCAAATGCATATGATGAATAAAAATTCATTTAAAAAGGAAATTCAAAATGAAAACAACAGATGGTTAATAACATGCAGATTAAAAGAAAATCCAACAGATGGTCCACCTGATATTATATCATCCTATTACCACGAATATTATTCAATGCGAGGTATTACTGTGATGAGACTATTAGGCGAGGCTATACCGTGAGGTATTAATATGCATATTTTATAAAGTGGATTTTTTTGGTGCTGTCCCTATTTACCGCATATTTTTTAATGTCTTGAAAACATTATATTTTATAGCTATTTATGAAGTTTCAAGCTATATTTTTATGTGATTTCTTTTCTGCAATCTCCATCCCCCGCACAAAAACAGGTTTTAGTGTAATCGACATCGAGTTTAAGCTCTTGTTTATTATCTTATCTAATTTGTCTGTTATTTTCTCGTCCATCTAAACCAAAGATTTAATGAATACCATGAATGATTGCAAATATTTGCTTGAAGATGTATGTCTTTGTGGAATGGTGTTCTGAAAGGATCCTAAAAGGAAAGGAAACACTCAGTGTTATTTAAAGTTATATTCTTTTATTATTAAATTCAACTAGGAGTCTCGACTCGTACAGTTTGAAAATTTCATTTTATCTTCAACAAAATGGTGAATGTGGGATCAAAATACATTTTATTATTTTATGATTTAACTGTAAAATTTAAGATCTAATTGATAATTTTTGTTTTTAAAATACAAGTACAGTAGTATAAAAATATAATATATATTTTTTACAATTTGCAAAATTAAAATTATATATAATAATACAAAAACCAATTCACAATTTATCCTAAATACTTCACAATAAAATAATTAATTAGAAACTTATCCTGAATACATCATAATAAAAATCAATTTGAAATTGTCACCAATATTCCATATTAAAAAAATCATTTTACAATTTATCCTAAAATGTTTCACATCAGCCAAGATAATATTTATAAATGCAATAGTATGAAAACGTATAAGAACAAATGAAAAACACTTGAGCGAAATTTTTTGAATATTTTGTAACGACTAGAAGTTGCAATGCTTATATATATTTATACAAACTTCTTGTAATAAATGATGCCACCAGTCGTATACGTTTCTCATCCAATTGAAAGAAATCTTCACCTGCGGGAATTCTCTGCAGTGTCAAAACCGGTTGTTGCTGACAAGGTAAAATAGCTTTTTTTTTTTTTATGTCACGTCATTTTTAATTTTCTATTCCCCGCTTTTTTTCAACAATCATACATTATCATATTTAAACTTTCGTTTTACCGTTAATGTTCTCTTCAATAGCACTCACACATGTTCTCTAGTAATAGATTGTATGTTTAATCACTCTCATACACTAAATAATGATACACACTTATTAAAAACTTAATAAGAACATTTATTTACACGACAGTCACAGCCACTTGCAGCCGTGCTGTTCACTCTTGCAGATCAGGCACAACACTATCAGTCTCGACTTATGTGCACGCAGGCGCATGTACACATAAACTTTTTTTCGCCGCTAGGGTATCCTTGTGCGTAGACGTGAACAATTTTGAATTGGTTTTACATTTTAACTTGTCACAAATATTTTAACATAACAGTGTTATTTTTGGTTCATTTCTCTAAAACGCTATTGTGTATATGTTGGATTTATTACAATATTCCGCTACCTACTGAACATTTTGCACACTATTAACAAAAATATTTCTAAATTTAGAAAGGTGGTACATGGTGGTAGAATTAATGAAGTAAGTCTACCAATGTAAATCAAGAATACAAAATTAAATATGCACAGTAAAAGTTAAGGAGATTAACTGAGAAAAAGATTAAACACTACTAAAAGTCTGGTCCCTGTTAGCAATTTGTAGTGCTTCACTGATAGTTTTGAAAGTTTTACTGTAATTTTGGCATCATATATTTAATTATAAAATTATATTTAAATTGTAGAGTTTCGAAGAAATATTTATTAAAAATAAAGAGACAAAATCTCGTAAGAAGTAAAAAAAAATACTTTAAGTTTTTGCAAGACAAGGGCCAAGCAATAGTACATTTTATTTAATGGGGAATTTGAATGTGAGGAAAGTAAGATAAAATCTATAGATCAGAGTTTGCAAAATTAAAGAAGAAGAAATTGTGATAAATCAAATAATCACGAGACAGTTCACCGTTTTTTTTTTATAAAATGCAGCATATGTTAGATTATAATAATAAAAAATTTATTAACTCTTTGGAGCATTTTTTTTTCTTAACTACAAAAAAAATACAATGGAAAATAAACAATTATGAACCTACATATATATACAGATTTAAAAAAATTACCAGTTTTAAACACTTTTATTAAAACTAATACACTTTGTAACTTTGAAGTAAATAATGTTTACAATGTTTGCACTTCTGTGCATAAAGTCTTAAGTGTGATATTCAATATATCAGTTTGCACTATAGTATGTTAAACATAGATGCAAATTGAATTTGTAACATTTCAATTTCAGAACTCCTTTACACCCGGTTTTTCAGTGTCCTCTATCTTCTGAAAAAATTGGCTAATTTGCTACTTTCACAGAAGTAATAGATTTAATAAAGGATCTACAGATCTATTACTACTAACGCATTTAACTCGAATCCCTCTTTTTACTTTGTTCTTACGATTTATTATGGTATCCATATATTATCCATTTATTGTATTTATATATAGGGAATATGATATATAACATAAATCTAAAAATAGAAGAAAACAAGCATTATTCTTAATATACCGAAATCTACAATAATAGCCAACTGTAATCTGAGTCAGAAAATTGCATCATGTACAAATAACAAAATTATAGAAAGGCAAACAAATACTGTGTTATTGATGTACGACCCCAGAAATATTATGTACTCTTTTTGTTATTTAGTAAACCCGACAAAAGCACAAATAATTAAAAATACAATATGGACCCGTTTGTTTCTATATGCAGATCACTTGCAAAATATTTATTTTTTATTAACCTACGTTTTTTATGCATTCATAAAAACAACAATTAATAATGTTGGCAAGAAATAATATAAAGGTAATAAGAATAAACTGTTATTTTAAGTCAAAAAATTTAAATTTCAACACAAATATTATGTTTTTTTTTTTTCTTCTAAAATCAAGCTAAAATTTTTGTATATGAAATAAATTGCTGTTTTGAAAATACTTGCATCATAATTTTTCTTTCAAAAGTTAACTGAAGTTAATTTTAGGCATAATAGCGCTTATTAAGCGGAAAAACTTACAAAAATTATTAATTTTTTATCAAAAGTGCTGAAATGAAGAGTATTAATTTAGAATAGCGTTAAAATAAATTACTGTAATCAAAACCTTTCTTTCTCATTTTTGAAAAGGATATAAGTTTTACTGATTCTAATTACTAGTAGATTTATAAAAACGCCGTATTCATACTGTGTTTATTAGAACAAATGAAAACCCTATAACTGTACTAAGAGTTTCAGTAATAAGGCTTATATTTTTAATTTTACTTTACTAAATGTTTGAATAAAAATTAAAATTTGTTTTCATAAATTATCTACTAGGTATTTTTAATTAAATATAGATGAAAGAGATTAATTTAATTAAGCAATTTTTACTTATTTATGAATGCATAAAAACGTAGTGTAAATTTTCGAAATAAATTATTAAATTATTTGTATGATTTTTATTTTGTCCTATTTTGAATTCAAATATAACGAATTAAAATCTTCATAACCAAAATCTCTAATTTCCTTTTCGAAGTGAATTCAAACATTAAAACGTAGCAAAAAAAGTAATTAATTCGCAATTATGCAAAAAAAAAAAAAAAGAATTCTTTTACGAAATGCCTCCACGTGTTAGATGCCAAATATTTAGTTTACTTAAGTGAAAAAGTAAAATTTTAAATAACCGAAAGACACAGTCAAAGAGAAATGTTTCTTTTATTTGAAACATAGATATCTAAGGTTTGCAATTTGTTTATGAATAAAGGAAGAATTTAATTAGCAAAATATTTTCTTCTAATGAGAAGGCACATTATTTAAAATGAATCCTTTCCTTAATCTGTAATATTTTTGGAAAATGTTTATTAATATAAAAATAATTTTTTTTTTTTTTTATCATTTTTACAAATATTTCTGGCAAAATTTACAATGTTTCTTTCACATATTTCTGGTAAATATTAGTGACATGGCCAAATATATGAAGCTGTCAAACTGTAAGAAACAATTGTTAAGTGATACTTAACTGTCTTTAAAAGAGAATTAATTTGCTAGGTGGCTTCAATTCTTTTATTATTTATATTTATTTATGTATGTAATAAACGTATTGTTAATAAATAGAATATGCCTATATTAAAACAAATAATTGATTATTTTCTTGGTAAAATCAACAAACTTATGTAAAATTACGGCAAAAAATATATTTAATTAGTGATTTTACAAAAGCGTGACAGAAAGTAATATAAACAACAGAGGAATACAGCTTGAACTCAGACTTTCCATCGTAAAATCTTGATGGTGCTCAAATATATGTAGTTATGAAATAATTTGCCAAACTGGTCGACACTTATTATTAAACTATGTACTTGGTTACAACACTGAAGAATAACGCTGTTTTTAATATATTATTTATCATCAAGAATATAATTTCATATAAACGTCAATGTAAGAAAAACCGTTATTTTATCTCTTATACATGAAATGCAAAAATGTGTTTCATTTAAAAATTTAGCCTTATTGCTCAATTTAAAAACATTATTCGTTCCAGAAAATGTCTCGTCGCATAATTAAAAAGTTCAATTTTTTAAACCTGATTAATAAACTTTACAATTATTTTTTAGATCATAAAACTCGAAAGCAAATTATTTTTTCTTATAAAAGAAAGGAAAAAAAATTAAATTGAATACTTAATTAAAAAAATAATGCAATTGTATATAATCTTGTTGAAATTTGTAATGCCACATCCTGTAAATCGTCTTCAGTCAATAATCTGCTGCTTTTCTTTTACTTTTGGCTTATTTGCAATGGCCATTTATAAATAATGATTTACTTAAGACTTTTGATTTGGTTAAAACACAGTGTCCATTGCGGTTTAGTAATAGATTTATCTAACTAGTTATTCATCGTTTCAAACTTGTTAATTGTTTTTACTCCGTACTTTGATTTTTGAAGTTTCACTTGCAAACCAGTAATATTGTTCTTGAGAGTGAATGGATAAGAATTCAATTCTCCAATTAAGGCTTGCGTTATAACACGGCTTCTAAACAAAAGAAAATTTGACAGATTATGGGTCAGCGTTTCATATTAACAGTGGAAATATTCAATGAGAAGTTTCTTTTTTTTTTTTTTTTTTTGCAAAAATGCCAGTTGATTCTGAATAATTCTGCATAATATATTAATGATTCTTTACTATTTGTAATAATTCTGACTAACATATTTGTTCGAATTATTTCCCCATCAATGTTTTTTTTTTTTTAATTTCTTTTGTCATTTTCAACAAAACTCATTTTCCTTACTATTGCGTTTATTACGTCTCGAGTTTTAAAAAAATAAATTAATTAAATTCCTATCGAGGATACAGTTTTGCACAAGTTCGAAATTTAATCCAGGGTGTATAACTATTGTGTTTCGCGACCGAATTAATACCCTTAATTAAATTAACGATACATTTGAATTAAAAATCATATATGTCATTAATATAATTATCAGGTGTATTGGAATCTTTTGAACAATTCGTTAATAATTCTCTCAAGAAATACAAATTCAAATAATTTTTGTTGTTTTTGAACATCGGTAGATCTCGGTTTCCATAGTTAAATTCAACAAACAGTTCGGTGATGAGGGAGCACAATGCCTGCCGGAAGATCTTTTAGAAGTAACTGCCCCCAGTTTATTTGCACAAAGGAGATAACCCGGAAATCTTTTAATAGATAGCATGACTATCACTGCGATATGCCTAAAATAATTGTCACAATTACCATAAAAATATGTTTCAAAAAGCAGCGAGTGCAATGGATGCATCTTGCGGAGAAAATCCTTTTGTTTTCGTTTACGTGCTTACTTTACTACTCTTCAGAGGAATTACCTACAGAAAATCTGTACATCTTTACGACCTTCCTGTATAAATTTCAAACTTCACAATGATAGATTCAATTTTTTATACGACGAAATGAAAGTCACGTATAAAATCCCTTACAACAGTTCCTTTTTATCTGGACGATTTCCAAATATTTCAATGCTATAAAAACAAATATAAAAACAAGGGTTGTATTTCATTCTATGATATCCTGAGTATTTGGTCCAAACATGTATTACATACGAACTGTTGTTTTTGGAATTTTGATGAAAGTGGGCCATTGCAGTTAAGAACCTCATGCATTTCAAAGCGATTTCAAATATATTTTATGATACTTTCGTGTTTTTATTTTTGAATTTCAATCACACATGAAAGTTACGTTAAAACAATTTTTCACAGGATATCACGGTTCGAGAATGTCGGCCAAAAAAAATAAAATAAATAAAAAGTCTAGTTTAAATTTCGATTTAGTAAAGAAAACTCGAGATAATATTTAAGATACTTTATGCTTATTAGTTCCAAAACATTTTGCAGGGGATTGCATCGTTATCAAGACTTCCCTACATACATTTCAATTTTTTTAAACTATGCAAAGCGACATATTTAAATAAAGATAAGGTTCTTACTACAAAAGAAAATGAAATACGTAAGAAAATGCGAATCTGCATATTATCTGTATTGCAGAATGAATGAGTACTGTCTCGATATTGTCTCTTATAGTATTTGATTTATATTTTGCCTATGAACACTTCTGAAATAAAGCATAATAATTCATAAAGCATAATAAGCATACATGTCCCACAATTAATCAGTTTTTGAGACATGTGATTTTTTTTTCTTGTTTGTACAGAAATTTAATCTAACGAAAGTAATCATATTGAAACAGCTAGAATACTTTCAAAGATGTTGTTGTTGCTACAATACAGAGACAGTAAATCTTAATGCACCGCTGTTACTTATTTAGCACTACCCAGGGGGGACACATGTAGTTTGAAGATATGATACGGAGTAACAATGAGTGACAATAACCCCGCAATGCTCTATGATCATGGTAGACCGACCGGGACCTACGGTTTTAAAGTGGATTCGAACCATTACAAACATCCATGACACCACTGGGACTCGAATCGAAACCTGTGATACCGAACGCCAGAGATCTAGTCACTCGGCCCTCAGGTCCCACTTTCAAAGATGTTTCAGCAAGTATTTTACATAAAACACACAAAGTAAAACTTCGCTTACATTCGTTAAAATTATTTAAATAATTCATCTTGCGTATTAGAAATACAAATTAAAAGTATTTGAAACTCATTATGTATTACACCGGGCATGTGAAAAATATCCTGTTAAGGATTATACACATAAAAGCGTGTCTAAGTTACAAATATCCAAAAGTGACGATATGTACTGAGAAAATACCACGATCAGTTATGAAAAAACTGTGACAGCGATAGAAGAACGCTGATTTTTTTGTTTATCAAGTAATAAAATTTGTTTTTCAGCATTATTTATTGATAAATCTATTTTTACGTTTGAGGGAAAGTTATGACATCTCCACATTTTTATAGTTTTTGGGGAACTGATATTGACACTTATTTACTCGACATGATGGAAAATTTGAATGTTCCATATAATTTTCAAATCTGACCTTTCACCAAAATTGCATTCCACAAGACTTTAACGGGATATTTTTGTGTTTTAGAAACAGACCCTTGTTGATTATAAGATTAGAAGACGCTTCCACATCTTATTTTCACGCTCCCAACACATAAAATGCTACTGAACACTTGGGAATAGATTAATTATCCTCTACAGAGTTCATAATTGTTCTTACAATTAATTTCTTTATCAATAAAGAATCTTAAGAATTCCTTCTTTTAGTACATTTGTAATTTAAAACTAATCACATTTAATTATCTCATATTAAGACTTTTACTTTTGGACACGTTATAACTCGAATTGATTTTAAGGAAGGTTGATATCCAATTTACTGAAAATCTATTCAACGTATGTTCAAATTACACAGAAGTTGTTTTAAACCTGACTGTAAAAACTTTTTTTGATTTCATTTGACCATAATTTCATCACGATGTTTATGCTCTGATATTATTTGGTTTTTTGTTAGGATTTTTATATGAAGAAAACAGTTCATACTGGTTCGTGTAAATAAAAATCTAAAAATACTTCTACCATATTACGTTTAACGCAAAATTCAAGTAAAAAAATCGATCATTGTCAAGCTAATGCTACTTTACTTTTACACTTTCTGGCATTTTAACGGATTACATTTAAACGGATTAACTGATGAATTTTCTAAAGACAATATAAAAGAGCGAGTCAAGAAGGTGCGATGCCACACAAAGAAAGATAATTATCTCACGAAATTCCCTTCCTCTTTCGTATGAGGCAGATACACGAGAGAGAGAGTAAATAAGAGTTAATTATTCACTCTCAACGAAAACAAAGCAATTAAAAAGCATTTTCGTTTATCCGATGAGAAAACAGGCTGTGAAGTGATGGTTCATTAGAATTTAATCCCTGAAAGAAAATGATAGAAATAAAAGTAATTTAATGACAGTAACAGTACTCTCAAAGTAGTATTTTTCACACCAATTTTGACTTAAAATAATTGTTTAAGCCTAATATACACATCTTATTATCTAACTGAATAAAGTATTCTTAGACATAACTTTTTAAAAAAAATAATAGGTTCATTCATTAAAAATTTAAAAAATCAATTTACACAGAATCATTTTTACACAGGAAATCATTGTAAAAAATCATTTCCTGTGAATGGGATAAATCAACTTAATGAGCGAAGATTGATTGAAGAGAATATAATTTATTGAAGATTCTAGAAATAATTATCGAATAACCTAATTTTTCAGCAATATTTCATAACAATTCTGTTAACAATACCTTTATTAATAATACTTCTATTATTTTACGAATAAGAAAGTAATAGAAATAAAATGTAGTAACCGTATCCTCCAAAGTAGTATTTTCACCTATTTTGACTTAGACTAATTGTTTGAGCATAAAATAATTGTTTAAGTCACCCACACACCTTATACACCTTATTATACACCTTATTATCTAACTGTATAATGTATTCTTAGACATAACTTAAAAAAGTAACATATTTATTGGTTGTCAAAAATTATTTCTGTGAATGGGATGAAATGAATTTAAGGAGAAAAAGATTGATTGAGGAGAATTTAATTTATTGAATTTTCCAGAAATAGTTATCGAATAACCTAATTTTTATGTAATATCTTATAAATGTTATTAATCTTATCTTTTTAATTAATTATGGTTAATTTGTTATTATGAATTTTGGTAAACCTTCTGTCATTTATTATGTAAAAAAAATTAAAGAGAAGTTGTTTTAATTAAGCTAAGTTAATTTTTAAGTCAACTTCAATCACAAAAAGCTTATCAAATACTAGTCTATCGATACTCACGGAAACTGAGGTGGACCGCCCCGTCTCCCAGAAGCTGGAACCAAAGATATGTCACTAGAGACTAAAACTCGCAACTTAGTGTCGGCTCACTCAGCGGGAGCCGAGTTGTCTCACGGCGAACACATAGTTCATAAAAAGGACATTGTGAATGAATCCAAAACAATTGAGGAAATGTTATATAAATATAATGAAATATATAAATGATTAATAAGTTACTATTACAAAAATAAGTGCAATCATTACCAAATAAGTGAAAAATGGATTTTTAAAACAATGCAATGTGAAAATAAGAGTGAGGTCTAGAAATAAATAACAATAGAAAAGAAAATGGGTGAAAAAAATTATGAAGGCAAATAGGTGTGTGAGGCGGCATACATCTGATGGAGAGGAATCTCCTGACAGAAAAAAATTCAACTTATTTGAGATTTTCATCCTTTATTCTTGTATTCAATGCATAACCATTTCGGTCTAAACGTTTAGAGATTTGATCCCTAAGGAAAATCAATTTTGTTTGGTTTGTCGCTCTACAGTCAATTTTTTGCACACTTTGCTAATTTGAATGGAACCTACATTTTACTACTAATAAGCATCCATGGAAAACATATATCTGTGGTTGGATAACATGAGATGCTGAAGGCGTTGTTTTATTAATAATTACTGTTTACTAGTACCAAAAATATCCGATCTCGTTTGTTTTTGTATGTATAGTTTTTCATTACAATTTTGTATTTTTTCAGCATATAAGAAAGTTTCTTTATGAAAAAAAAAAAAAAAAAAAATATGTTTTGTTAGAACTCTTGTTATTAAATAAAAACAAGATGTGCAGCCAAATAACAATAAATACCAAAAGTTCCAGGAATGAATTTAGCATTTCTACTATCCCCACTGACAAGTGGCTATCGCACTTTTTCCCCCAAGTGCATTTTCCTTCAGTCATTTTTCCAAGAATTTTTTTCATCCTACATAGCCAAGCATTTATCAATTCGCCTATATTTTAGTCTGTAAAGTACATAATAAACAATACAACAAAGATTATAACACTATAAATCAAGTATAAAAAACAAATTATTTATAAATTTATAAATAATTTCGCAACATTTTCTCCCTTTTTAAAAGTCCTGAAGTAATATTAAATTTTAATAAGCACACACAATCTGAGTAGATCTTCTGCTACCCTTATGTTTTGGAATTTCAGGAGGTGTGTCATCACAGTGTTGATAATAAAATTTAAATAACAAAACCCGGCCTCAATGGAGCCTTATAAATCAAAGCAACAAGGATTACGTAGCGGCAGCTTTCCTTTTTCTCTTTTAGATTGAACACAACTATGGCGTCAACGCGCTGGAATTTCCATAATGTAACTTGAGATTCGCTGTATTCAATTATCGCAGTCCCACATTCAATTCAAAATGCAAATTTTGACGAGACGACGTCATAGGAAGGAAGCATTGAATTAAATAAATCAGTGATGCCGAAATAAAATGGAAGGATAAATATTTCATTATAATCTTTCGCTTAACCTTTATTTAGTCCGCAGATCTAATTTGCTTTTAAGGTAAATGTATCCAGCACCATCACAAAATTGTGTCCTTGCATTTATATGAAAAGTTACATTGAAAATATTAATGAGAAAATGTCCCATTTATTTATATATAAATTTTTATTTGAACTAATGAACAATGATCATAGAGCAAGATAACACATTATAAAATGTAGCAATTTACAAACTTATTATTGAATACTTAACAGTATTTACCCTTTTAGTTTATATTGAGTTGGAATATTTAAATTTGCTAACGAGAAAACACATATATCATGGTATATAGGACAAGACAGCATATATATATATATATATATATATACACATATATGGAATATTTGGTTCCAATGCAGCTGGCAAACATTTAGACAGCTTGGTCTTGGATGTCTTAAGGCAAAGCGCTGCACAGACGTTACTCACTTTGCATTACCCAGGGAGCGTGCAACTTGAAGATATGGACGCGGTGTAACAATGCCCCCGCAACACTCTACGATCCTATTGGGATCGGGACCTACTGTTTAAAGTGGATTCCGAACCACTACAAACTTGGGCACCGCCGGGACTCGAACCCGAAACCTGTGGTAACGAGCACCAGAGACTCGGCCATTCAGGCCCACTTTTGGTATATAGGACACGGTAAAACATATATCAGGATATATATCGGACAGGACAACACGCATATAACAGCAATTAGATTGGAAATAATCCACCCGTTTTCACTGTTTGGCAACATTTTCACCCTCATAACATGACAATTTTTTTTCACTTTGGCTTATATACGAGGTTTGAACTATAGTAAATTTTAGAAAAATATGCATTCTCGACTTACATTCGGAAATATACTGCATGCATTATACACTATTTTTATACTATATACTATATTTTTACATTATATGCTTTAAGAAATGTTAAAATTAATGTAGGAAACTTGTTTTTAAAATTTCAACTATCATGTTATGTAAATTTTAAATGGTATTTTTATAAATTGGCGATTCAAAAGCAGTGTCTTTTTATTTTTTTATTAAAAATAATCAATTTTATGAAAATTAAAATAAAATTGGTAGTCAGAAAGATAATTTGAAAATAAAAATTTTTAATGTGGTGCAAAGGTATCTTTTCTCTTGCACGAATTTCACAGCTTATATTTAATAAATTATATTATATTTTGAAGATTAAACTAATAAAAAAATAAATAACATTGAATGGAATTAAAATATTATCCAACAATTTCCAAATATTATTCAGCAAAATTTAATAATCACTGTTTGAACAGCACTACATCAATACTCTCACCCTTATAGGGATTTAAAATTAAGATATACAAACTTGCATTAAGCTCTAATACTGCGACCACACCTTAACCTCTTTTGAAATAAGGATTATGGATGAACGAGATTACGGTTAAAATGACCTTACTTAAGGCGAGACCTGACTAATTTCTAATATTTGACATCATGTTATTTTAAACTTTAAGTTTATGGCTTATTACCAAGTATTTACAAAATAGTAATTATTCTCAGAACATTATAGCTACTGCTGTAAGTCAATAAATTTGCAAGCTATGCATAAATAACGAACTTTGAAAGAATGATAAATAGTTCTTAGTCCTTAAAGTAATAATTAAGCATGGTACAGTGAAATATAAATATGTCTTTAGAATAGTTGAAATTTACTAGTTATTTGGAGTATACATATAATATGCATGCACGTGTTTCAGAACGAGAACGAAGTCAGTTTTATCGTTGGAAACATTCTGGGTTAATTAATGATGAATTCCATTATTGAAAACTATAAATATTATATATTAGAATTATAAAAGTATGTATAAAATTTCTTCTCAGCAAAAGAGTTTTGGCATTTTATTCTCAGGAGAGGGGAATGTATGTTATTTGACTATTTAATAAACCTATCAATCAAATTTGACAGCAGGCGAGCTTTATTGTGGGTAGTTACATTACACGCAATTAGCGTTTCATACTAATGAGAACAACCTCTCACTGAAATCGTATAGCAGATATTCGGTATCATGTATAATGAGACAAATAAAAAGTAGCGAATGTCTGTGCGATCTTCACAGGGCGAAAAACTACAGGTTGAATATGATCTATAACCATGAGTTGTTCTATAGCGACCATATTAAAATACAATTTCTAATAATTTTAGTTTTCGAATTTTAAGAAAATTCCTCTACTTGCATTAAGTCAGAGAAATATTCTGTAATATTATTATTATTATTATTAATAATAATAATAATAATAATAATAATAATAATATATATATATATATATATATATATATATATATTCATTACCATTTTCTTATTTTAATTAGGTAGTTGAACAAATTGTGTGGTAACTTGCATAACGATAAACTGTCTCCAGAATGTTCCTTCATTAGTTCATCCTCAATGTAAATTGGGAAAGTTTCCTCATTATACTATTGTAAACAATCTTCATCCATGAATGGTTAATTAGGAAGTTAAATTTATAACTATTCTAAGCTAATAACATTTTCCTAATACAAAAACTAAAACAAAAATGTTTGATTGTTAAGATATGCATTAATTTATAGTGTAAAAATAACTCCATTATTTGAAGTATCATTTATTTGTCCATGGTTTTAAATATTATCTAGAAAACGTTTGGAATATTAGTCATTTAAATAATTGAAACATTGATGCTAAAATTGGTAAAAATATTTGACATAGACCATCGTGAAAAAAATGTCGGGTAAGGTGATAGATGAAGATTCGATTCATTGGAATATATTTGCAAATCAAATTCTTTGATTTAAAATTCAAGAGACCACCATAGTTACCATTTTCTTATTGGAATTTTTTGGAATTTTGAATTTCGTTGCATTAATCTTGGGAAAATTTTTAGTTTAGTAATATCCGAGTGTATTAATAAACAGGTAATATATTTCAGTGTTAAATATTTATTTCTTTGTATCAACGCATTTAGAAAAGCCAGTCTAATAAAAAAACAATTTTTATTTTTTTTTCAATTTTAAATATTTTGTTTCTGATTTAGTTTAAAAATAAAATATTCATAAATATATTTTACAATTTATTACAAAAATATATAACAAATTCTATTAAACATCTATAAAAAATTTATTATCATTTTTTAAAGTATGTTAATAATTCATTCTAGATTAAACAATTCAATAATTCATTCAAGTTATTTATTTATTTCTAAATGAGTGGAACTATTTATTAGCAATGCAATTTAATATACATTTTTGACGAAAAACCTTCTTGGGGGAATGAGATGTTGCGTCAAAAATAAGATATTCATGCTTTTAAACTGAAAGAAACTTGACAACTTTAATTTGATTATAGTTATATATAAATACACTGATACTCACAATTTTTGAAATCACGTTAAAGGCGCGTGCTGATCTTCATTTTTACTAGAATTGGTACTCAAACGATGTCAATATGCTGTTTTATGAAACATAGAAAATAAAAGCAAAAATCACAACATTCACCTGATTCATCAGTAATTTTTTTTAAACTTTATTAAAAGCAATGCATGTAAAAATATCGTTTTTGTTGTTTCTGATCCTCGATATGATCTAATTATTAGACCAAATCCATGAGTCTATAAACCTCTAAAATGTCCAAGAATATAAGAGGTTCAGAAAAAAAAACCTCCTCCAATGTAAAGTTCAAAGTTAGTTTAAAATATGATCAAGCTGATGCTTGAACAGCCCTGCACTTGGCACAGTCCTCAAAACTCTTTTTGCCCTGGTTCATAGGTGAGACTCTTCTAGTGTCCACTGGGCAAAAGTGGTAAGCATATTTGTTGGCTTCTATGCCCCCCCCCCCTTCCCCAATAGCAGGCACCGTCAGGACAAACTCTCGAGTACCAGTCATGTGTTGGAGGCCCATGTGACAGAGATCCCAATTGTCTTCTCAAACTCGAGGAACACCTCATCATAAGTGCGAAAGCATATCTGACTGGGAAGTCTCAAACGAAACAACCTTTGCTAGAGAATCGGCAATGTAGTCCACTACTAACGGCATGTGAAAAAATATCAAACATCAACAACATATACATATATATATATTCAAAAATACTATTTCATACTTAGTTAAATTTAAGATTAGTGCTGCTTTCCTCCATATAACTTGACAGAAGTGAGGGGGTGAATCGAAACTTTTGATTAAGTATTGAAATAAATTAATGCAGTTCTTGTGAAGATCCCTTTATGATTTTTTATTGGCTTTTTTATTTTATGAATATTTTCATAAGAAAAGTTGTACTTTTTACAAAATTCTTTTAGAAGCCATAATTTCCACAACTGCATATATCTCCATTTTTTATTTGATCTTTATACATGATTTTGCTTTTTTACTCTTTAGCACTAGTCTATTTATATGCGCATATCTTATAAATAAATTTGAAATATTTTATCTACAAAATAACTTTTTCAAATATATACTTTTTCGGAACATCAATTTATATATTTCCACTACATATTATATAAAAGAGGAAAGTAGAACATTGTAAGACTAATCTAAGTCTAATAAAATGTTTGGAATTAATATTGAGGGGAATGTTAAATATCTGGTTCTTTTAGTTCAAACTTTTGAACTCTATTAAAATATATTTTTAAAATTAAAAAAATCGTTCTTTTTCATATAAACAAATATTTATTATACCCTTAAAAAATCTTAATCAGTAATTTTTGATAATTTTGCAGTATATTATGGAATAAAAACATTCACAAATGTTGCTGCATATACAATCAATAAATAATGGAAATGTAGCAAGAAATTAACAATATATTTATAAAAAATGGATTACATTATTTTTAAATGAACTAATACCAAAATCTTTGTTATTACATAGGTAAATGTAATAGATATTACTATTAATTACCAATTTTACCATAAAATTTGTTTACTATAATATTTTGTTATTTTTTTTAGTATTTAGAATTATTTTTAGTATTTGTTATTTTTTTTAGTATTTAGAATTATTTTTTAGTATTTGTTATTTTTTTTAGTATTTAGTATTTTTTAGCAGTAGGTATTACCATTATCTATACATATTTCTAGGTATTACCATTATCTATATATTTCAAACTTTTAACCTTGTATATGATAGTGGGTATTATTACAATTACTGCATCACGCAAGTAGTGAATATGAATCTCCTTTTTTGTAAAAATTCATGCAAAAAAGTAAAATCATTGTTATAAAAACCCGAATTCTAATTTTAAATTTTATAAAATAATTTAATTGATATACTTGTACTTTATAGCATATGGAGGAAATTTACCATCATATTATTTTAAATAATTTTGTTTAACTATTTATGCATTTAACAAAAAAAAAATAGATAACATCCTGAATTCACAAAATTTAAATATAATTTCTCGCTTTATTAACACATTTAAAATGATGCAATTTTTAACAAAACATAAATGTATTTCAGATTATTATTTAAATTCTTATATAGCAACGCTTACAATAAGAATCACAAAAATTAATTTAAATCGATTTGTGAAAAAAAGAATTAAAAATTAATTTTAATTTTAATATCAAAATAAAAATATATAAATACTATTGCATAAATTTTAATTCCATATTTTAAAATTACTTTTTAGAATTTCATAAGCCACTTTGTGATTTTTATTTTTTTTTAATAAATAGTTAAAAGACGGTTACATCATTGCAATTTTGCTTTATGTTTTCCCAAAAAAAAAAAAAAAAAAACTTATGGATATTATGTTACTTCGTTCCAAAAAATAAGTATACTTTAATCTTCATCAACACAAACTGCTATCCATACTTTTCTATCATTTATTTCCATAAAAGTTAAGTATTAAATACTTCTTACAACAAAATTTAAGCAAAAACCCAGCACTTTAAATAAAGAAGATATATAAAGCTTTAAGTTTAAGCCTTAAGCTTTTAAACGACATCAAACTGCTGTCTCGCCAAATTTCAACGTTACTTTTATCTAAAAAAAACTACTTGGAATAAAACAGAAAAAAGAATTCTCGAGAACAACCTTAAATCTTCCCCAAAGTCAGTAAAAGAAATGTCTATTGACGAAAAGATCAACAGAAAGCAAATCAAGAAAAAAAAAAGGATCCATTTACCATCTGTGTATTCTAATCCAGTGAATTCTAGAGGATTATTTGGTTTCTTTTTCTACAAGCTTCAAGATACGTTGGGACTTACTGGATATTGATCACTAGCCGTATTGCTGCAATTCTGAGGTGCCAAATGCGGTCTTTAGACGTGATAACATCATTAGTAACGAGATAAATAAAATGTCTCCAGTAATACTCGAAGAAACAAACTACTAATGCAATACTGGAATACTTTTCTTCTTTTTTTTACTTGTTGAATAGTTTAGAATTTATTTAGTTTCCAGTTAAATGAAGCCTTTGTAAAAATATTCTTCAAATTTTGTATATGAAGTATTAATGTATGGAATACTTTATGATTTTATAATTTTATTTCTTACTGTGAGGATAAATGAGCAAAGCGTTTTTTTTTTTTTATAAATATATCCTATTATCTATGGTATTTAGCAATCTGTATAATAATATATGTCTGTTGTGAATATTTTCATCATAAAGCGATTTAGTCTTTTTTGGCACAAAAAATAATCAGATGAAAGTTAATTATTCTGTCTGTCAATATTTACTGTCCATATTTTCTAAGTAATTTTTCCTGACTATAATATGGCTATTGTGAATTTCCATAAATAATAATTTTGTTCTCTATGACAGAAAATATTCAGGTGAACTTTAATTATTTTGTTCGTTAATATTTAATGTTCATCTTCTATAGTCTATTAATTTTACAATGATCATAATATGACTGTTGTGCATTTTCCTTAAATAGTAATCTTTTTGACAGAAAAATTTTCAGAGGAGCGTTAATTATTCTGTCTGTCTGTATATATATATAATGATCCTCTTCTATTATCTATGTAATTTTGTAATGACTATAATATTGCAATTTTGTTTTATACTTGAACAACAAAAAAAAACTTTTTTTTTTGCATGTTATGCTATTTTGTTCCAAATATAAGTATACTTTAATCCTTCGTCAACAAAAATTGCTATCCATACTTTTCTCTATCATTTATTTCTATAAAAGTTAAGTATTAAATACTTCTACAACAAAAAGTTAAGCAAAAACCCAGCACTTTAAATAAAGAAGATATATAAAGCTTTAAGCTTAAGCCTTAAGCTTTTAAATGACATCAAACTGCTGTCTCGCCAAATTAGCAACGTTACTTTAATCTAAAAAAACTACTTGGAATAAAACAGGGAAAAAATGGCAAGAACAACCTTAAATCTTCCCAAACTCAGTAAAAGAAATGTCTATTGACGAAAAGATCAAAAGAGAAAGCAAAATCAAGGAAAAAAGGGATCCTTTTTACCATCTGTGTATTCTAACCATTGAATTCTTGAGGATTATTTGGTTTCTTTTTCTATAAGCTTCAAGATACGTTGGGACTTACTGGATATTGATCACTAGCCGTATTGCTGCAATTCTGGGGTGCTAAATGTGATCTTTAAAGTGATAACATCATTAGTAACGAGATAAATAAAATGTCTCCAGTAATATTGAAGAAACAAACTACTAATGCAATACTGGAATACTTTTCTTAACCCCTTTTTTTTACTTGTTGAATAGTTTAGAACTTATTTAGTTTCTAGTAACGTGAAGATTTTGTAAAAAAAAATTCTTCAAATATCGTATATGGAGCATTGATGTATGGAATAGTTTATGATTTTATATGATTATATCTTACTGTGAGCATAAATGAGCAAAGTAAATTCTTTTACAAAAAAATATCGTATGATCTATGCAATTTTATCAATTTGTATCAATGACTATAATATGAGAATGAATATTTGTTGTGAATATTTTAATCATATAGTTATTTAGTTCTTTTTGAGAGAAAAATATTCAGATGAACGTTAATTATTCTGTCTGTCAATGTTTAATATCCATATTCTATGATTAAAAAATGAATGAAATATTTTAAATATATATGAAATATATAGTATATAATAGGAAAAATTTTATTTGTATAGTTACTCATCAGAAATTATTGTTCTGCATTGCAAGAAATAAAATTATTAGTTCTTCAAAGAAATAAATAATAGAATATTATATTTAAAGGAAATCATTTTCAACAGTTACGTTTATATATATATATATATATATATATATATATATATATATCCTAATGAAGTTATTGCTTTTAAACAGCATACTAGTAAATTATGTATTTTGATAATGATATAGAATTATTACGTAAGAAAAAAGTGTAGCTTTAAATATTTTATGTGTAGACTTATAAATAAAATGGCGTAATATATTATTGTAAATCTGGAAAGCTGAACAATATCAGTCGAAATAAAACACTGTCACCATTGACGATGAATATTTAATTTTTTTTATAATATGTTTGACTTCCTTTCTGTGTAAATTTCTAATAACAAAACACAAAATTCACATTCATTTTCAGTATTTAATTAAAATTATAATTATTATTAAACATACAGATCCGACATCGGAACATCAGTGGGCCTTACAATTCCAATGATAATACGTCATATTTCTTGCATGAGGAGAGCTATAGGCATGCTTATAGAATAATTTTTTTAGAAACAAATAACTACAACAACCACTTCTATTTCTTTATGTTCTCAGAAATTGTGTCAGACGAGGAAGTCTTATAATAACTGCGTCGTGCTCTCAGAAAATTCCAGAAAGATTCTGTCTTCCTCGCCATTTCTGTTGTCAGCATCATCCAACATTTTTTACAGAACGGCGGACATTAAACAAAAGTCACACAATCTATAGAACAAATAAACTTAATTGTGCTTATAATTTATGTAGGATTTGTTTTTGGTAATCAGCAGGCGGCGACACCATACGGTCGCTTGTCTTTGACAGAGCCTGTTTACTATGTGGGGAGTATTCAACTTTGAACTCTGACCCCTGGAGAAGGGGAGAGTGCCCTGTAGATGCAGAAAGAGGTAAGGGGAACGCTAGCTGTCAACGGAGGAGTCGAAACTGGAACGGGCTGCGTCAAGCAGCGAGAGAATGTTATTGTCATGTATTAATATTTGATGTAAATATCGCTGTAAATATAACCGTGCTTCATTAAATATGTGTTGTTGAGAGAAAACCAACGCTTCGCTGATGTGTTTGGAAATACACCCCTAGACACCCACTTCAAAAGTTCAGCTTTGGTTAGTCTGGTAGAGAAGTCTAACAAAACTGTAAGTTCGACCGGGATTAACTATTGAAACCGGTGTAAACCCGACATTTATTTATATTTAAAGCCATGAAAATTTTGGCCAAGTTTTCATTGTCTCTCGTGAGTTGTAGTTTGAACTCGAGAAAACAAGCACAATTACCTCCCTCAGAGAACGAGCTTCTAACCGTCTTTCGGCAATTCGAAAATCCTCAGCATCTGGCATTTCAAACGATGTCACCCAAAAGTTTCGCGCACTAGTGTGAACATGGCTTTATAGTTATAATTTTTAACAATAAATCATATTTTACAGCATGAAAGCCCTTTAATCAAGTAGTCTACAATACAAATATAAAAACTACTAATAAATAATGATAAACTAAAATAAATAGTGATTTCCATAGTTTACAGAATTCTGTAATAATGTTATAAGTCTACTGTTTTTTTTTTTTCCCAAACCAGTGGTGTCACTAGTTTAAATAATTAGGGTTTATCAACATGCCAGAGAAACTACCGTTGCATTAAAAGTATACTATAGCCATGTATTTTGTTTTTCAAAAGATATCAATATGATAATATATCTACAGTAGATTCCTATTCTAATATCAGAAGGGGGCATGAGTAATAAAATTTCGTGATTTTTTTTATGAAGAAAATCATGTTAGCATTAAAGTTTCATATAAAGAAATTTGTGTAGTATCAAATATGAGCAATGAAACAGAGATTCACTGAAAAAACTTTTTAGATATTTGTTCTTCCAGTTTAACTTAATTATACACTTAACAACTCTGAAAATAAATAGAACTTTACATATAAATCAATTTTATAAATCATTATCACTTAAATTTTAAGTTTAATTAACATTTGAATAACGAGTTGTGCATGGAAACAACTGCACTATGTTCATTATCATCTGACGTTGATTGCTGATGAAAATGTTAACTATTTTGTCCCCAAAGGGGTAAATTTCCATGGTTACGTGATAATCAAAATAGATAAAAGCAGTGGGAAATATTCTACTGCATATCATTTAACCGAACGAAATTGATGTTAACTTCCGTAATGCATCCCAATTCATAAAATTAAGTAATACGAGTGTGTTACAGTTAAAGAGTAATTGTTGTAGATTTATTTTAACACTAACATTCTTCTTCAAAAACAAGAAAAAAACCAAATAAAATAATTTTTTTAAACCAAATCTGTCAATTAAACCTAAATTTTGGTCGTATTTAGCCTATTTTTATTCTAATGCAGCAGGGAAACATTTAGACAGTTGTCTTTGATACCTTAAGGCAAGCGCTGCACCGATGTTACTCACTTAGCACTACCCAGGAGGTACGCGTAGCTTGAAGATAAGCTACGGACAATAGTAGGAAAATATGGACAAGCTAAGTAACAATACCCCCGCAGCGCTCCATTATCGTGTTAGGCCGGGATTTACAATTTAAAGTGGATTCCGAACCACTACAAACATCCAAGGCACCGCCGGAACTCGAACCCGAAACCGTTTTTATGGAGCGCCAGAGAGCTAGCTACTCGGTCATCAGGCCCCATATTTATCCTATAACTATATACAATTTATTTTATATTTAATTGAAGACAGCATTATGTGATCCATCTATACAATTTGTCAATAATTGGAGTTTTAATAATAAATTGAATACCAAATTACGAATTTGTGAAATGCATTATTTAAAAGCATTTATTTCTTTATTTAAATGTGAATTATTTATAAGAGGCCACGTTGCATAATGGGCATCTTTTTATGCATGCCATAATTAAAATTCATAATAATAGAAACTGAATTTTAAGTTTTAAATTATAAGATGTTATGACTTTAATGTGCCTCTCCTTAATTTATCTTTTTCAAGTACATTCGAAAAAGCAAAGAATAAAATAAGAACTTTCATACTTAGGGAAGAGAAGTAGCTGTACTTTCAGACACCTCCTATAAATTAAACATTAATTAAAAAAAAAAAATCTTCTTTCTAGTTTGTACTTTCTGACATTCTATTAAAATCTTGTTGCAAGTTAAAAGACTTTTTTTCTCTTTCTTTATACTCTGAAGTAAAACCTTGTCTTGCTCATAAGCGTGAATTGTTGGTCGAGTTTCATTTAGCTCATATTTTTCCAGCGGACACTTTCATTCCAAAAAAAGAGACAAACATGTTGAATTAGAGACATGAAAAAGTGATGTATTCGCGCGACATAGGTACAGTAAAATAATTATTAAAGACATGCTAAATGATGTGACTGATTTTATTGAAATGTCACTTGAATTATTGAAATATTTTGAAAAATTGTAAAAAAATAAATATTTTAAAGTATTTTCATCAAAATATATTCAAGGTTTCAGATGTGTATTTAAAAACAGTAAATTTATCACGATATAATGTAACTTTACACACATTTATGTGTATGTACTACGCTACCCAAAAACGTCGAAAAACTGCGTGTTATTTAGTAGTGTAACCGTGGTTCCATCTACCGTGTTTCCACCTGTAACCGTGTTCCTCCTACGCACTGCAAGGCGTAGGAGGAATTCTTGTGAGAAGTTCAGTTGGTATCGAACCTCCCGCCCGAGAGAACCCAAGGCGCTACTAGCTCAAAATAGCAATATCTCATTTCGAGAACATTTAGTGGAATCCTTCCACTTATCTTTTAGTGCATATCGTTAATTAACATATTAAATAATATGTATAGTTCATTGTGGTATTAATGTCTACTTGTGTGTGTTCTTCAATAAATGTGTTATTAAATTTGGGTCTCATTTTAACCACCCCCAAACCAACATATCAACAACATCTACTACAGTATTTACTATTACTTACACTCTTACATTCACTTTCAAATATTTTTTTCGAAGTTAAGACATTTTTAGTGATTATAACAACGATATCGCATAATGAATTTGACATTTCTGAACATGAATCAGAAGTTCTGATGCTAAGTTGTAATACTCATGGATAATATTATATTTCAATTTCTATAACGAAAATAAATAAAACGGTATTAAACCTAATGAATCATAATTTTAAAAATAATTATGATCATAATTCTAATAATATTTTTAATGTACCTTATCATAATTCTAGTATATTTTTGATTTTTCTAAAATAAGAATTGGTTTGATACAGAAACTTGGAAAAAAAGTTTCTTTAAATAAAATCAAGCCAATTCATCATTGTAATAGTAGTTTCAAGCTTTATTGGATTGGAAATAATAAATATATTTTCCAAGAGACTTTTTAAGATACATGATGAAGCTAATAAGATATTTAATTTAATTTTTAATTCATTGTTATTTCACACAGCAAAATAGAATGATTAGTAAGAGATCAGGAAAACAGAAAAACGCCAAAACAACTAATCTACACATAGCAACATATGGATGGAAATGTCATTTGTTCTTATTTGAGACGCAAACAGCGTCTCAAAGCAAATGGATTTGGAAAACCGAAGCCACTATTATTCCAGACTTTCATTATTCTCTCGTGGTATGTCTCGTCGAATTTTCTGCGTGGTGTCCCCTGTGTCTCTTTGACAAGGCATGTGGTTTCAATATGACGGGGTGCAGCCGCTATATCTGAACAGCGGTGAATTGATAGGATACCGTTGCCAGAGAACCACGATTCCTCAACTTGTCCCCACTGTTACTCAAGAAATTGGAAAATATATCCTCAGAATATTGGCATTCATATCGAGAATTATTGAATCAGGAGCATGATAGCAGTGGAAAATGTTTTGACTTTCTTCTTAACGACAGTCAAATGAGGGGCAATTAGCACTAGAGTTCTTTGAATAAAGCAATAACATTTATTTATCCTTCATCAATGGGCTGTTCGCGATATGTGTAACATTAATTTTACCGATGTGAAAAAAATGAGCATGTTTCGTCCTCGATTCATCGTTGTGAAGTTTGTTACGTTGCAAGTGGAAGTAATTTATAAAAGTATCTGTAATAATACAGCTTTGTCTAATAAGCATTTATTTTTAATACTTAAATTTATTCATTTCTGTATCCCTAAGACCACAGACAAAACGTTTCCGTTTTTATGGTTTTTCGAAAATTTATTATTTTAGTATGGAAGAACACCCCTTAAAGTTTGTCATCTTGAATGCCAATATAGTAGTGCAAACAAATAAATAACTTGATACATGGTACAGAAATCAGTGGAACTCAGAAACTTCGTATTCGTTATCATCATGGCTTTCAGGAAGATAAGATTTTATGGTGATAATGACCGCATTTGTAAAACGTATCTTTTAGGGAAGAGTACCTTACGGCGCACAAAGTTCTAGAAGTATTTCAAGTAACATCTGCCTATCGATTGGTGATTATACACTCATGTCAATAAATTAAGGATAATTCAGAATCACATAGAAATTGAACTCTAAAATAAAAATTTCACCTGTAGAATTATCACACACATATTGAAGAAGAATAAGCAACGAACGAAGCGACGAATCCAGGTTTAGTTTGCAGTCTGATTCTCGCCGGACTTTCATATGGAGAGCGCCAGGTACCCGTTACCACAGAGAACACAATTGAACGACAACGTTACGGTGGTGCAGGATGGCTCGTTTGGGGAGTAATTATTCTTGGTTCCAGAACTGACCTGCATGTTCAGAGTGTAACGATGACAGGTCACATCTATCAGGATGTCTTTCTGGAACAACGTACATTGGTCTTGTTTGTTTCGGGGGCCCATGGGAGCTAAATTTCTGTTTATGGATGACAACGCCCGTCCCTCACCGTGCAAACATTGTAGACGAATGCCTTCAATCGGAGGGATATCACCCGTATGGATTTGCCAGCATACTCACCGGACTTGAATGCCCAATAGAGCATGTGTGGGATATGAATTGGCCGATATAACTGCAGCCCGTCAACCCCCTCCCACCTGTCAACCGGAACGTCGGAGGGCATTGCTTGATGAGTGGTGTAATATTCCCCAAGATCAGATTGATAATTTGATAATCAGCATGCCTAGGCGTTGTAAGGCCTGTATTGCATCGTCCGGGAGACATACTCCATATTAACCATCATACTAACCATGATATACTGTTTTTGTAAATAGGTTCTTTTGAAATTTGTTCCAGGCAGTAAAAATCGCAATTTTTATTAATTATGTCACACATAGAGCATCTTTTTTGCTCTTTACCTTTTGTTTAATAAATAGACTTTACAAATAAGTCAAATTAGTTTTGCTTCTGTCTCTTTCTTTGCCTGAACTTCATTATCCTTTATTTATGGACATGAGTGTAGTATTCATACCTATATCATAAAGCCTCCAACATGAAAGAAAAAATAAATATACTACATGCTCTATAAACATATACGCATTGCATCCTTGCCTTTGAGAACGATGAAACATTATAATTGATAAAGCAGTGAAGACTGATCGATCCTGGCTCCTTCGAGAAAGACATTGAACATATTTAAGCCCAAATAACTTTAAGAGTTTGATATACTACAGAAAATTACCGCCGAGTAATATTAACACTGAATAATTGCCATCTAGTAGACCTATTTTTATTTTTTAAGTATTACCATCGAGTATGAGACCAGCTGAGATATATTACATTGCAGGTATACATTTCCATAGGATAAACGGTTTTGTATAAACCATATGGTTAAAAATCATACCTTAATGAATTCAATATCTGACTGTAAATAGTGGATGCAAATTTCAAATAGAAAAATAATTGGGGTTAAATTCGGTATAAAACTATGAGAAATAATTTAATTCCCCATATATTATTAGTTATTTTTATTTAAAATTTTAAAATAAATTTTCTAATCAATTTAAATTACTACGATTAATATCTTTTATTTCTTGAAACTATGGCAAATAGTCTTTGTTTTAAGTAGCCCATGCTTTACTGGTAAAAATTTTAAATATGGATTTAAAAAACCATTGTTCGACTTCAACATTGGTATCATTAGCAATGTAATCATGGTTTGGTTTGGTTTGTAGCACTATGATTATTTTTGCACTTTTTAGGCTAATTAGACGAGGACCTGCAGTTTAACGTGGATTCAGCACCACTAACAAAACAACCATATCCCAGCCAGGATTCGAATCTGAAGCCTGTGGTACCAAAGGCCAGAGCACTAGCCAATTGTCCATCAGGTCGCCATGTAATCAAGGATATATATATCACAAAACAAATCAGTGTTATATGTACATTTGAATATTTATATAGAAAAAGAATATAACTCTACAAAAAACTACATTATTTAAGTTTAAAAATGTTATTTTAAGAAAACATTCTAATAAAATATATAACCATTTGTATAGATTTAATGAATATTTTAATATACAAATCAAAAGTCTTAAAATTAGTAAATGTTTACCTGGTGAATAAATAAGAAAGTTTAATTCTATACTGCTCTTTCCATTAAAAGATTACCCAACTTTAACAAAAGTAAACTGTTAAAAGTTCTAGAAGCAGTTAAAGTAATAATCAACACATCGTAACCCAAAATAACACCTTGAAGCGCCCTCTGACGGTGAAAGATACAAATTCAAAGACTTTGACTAATTTACATACTTTCCTGAAAGAAGTAATCGAGTGCATCTGCACGATTTCAACTAAAAAACCCACTTAAATATTCTCTTCAGAAAGCAGAACTACTTTGTTAGTCACACGCTATGTGTATGCATTTCTGCTGCAGCGAAAAATGCATTTGGGCACTTAAGTTGCAACACTATTAAATTAGCGACACAAATTACATTTCTTATTTATAAGGTTTGCTTTCCTAAATGAATAGTTGGTTTAAAGCTTTCGCCACATGTATTTTTAAGACTTGGGAACTTTGATGGTGGAATTCAATTATGGTCTCCAATTTAATATTTTTAAATGATCTGTCAAAGTTGAGCAAGGTTTATTTAATTAATATCTAAGACAGTATGGTGTTCACTGTATATTTTTTTTTTTCATTTTCATGAATACTAATTTTTCCAAGAGAATTTGTGAATGATGAATAATTTTAACCTGCAATGCGTTAGTAAAATGATACATTACTGTGGATTATACATTAATTAACTTAATAAAGAAAATTGTGCCCTACGTCTTTTGGAAAATTAAGTTTAAATTGACGAAGTTATTATTAGTAACTTTACTATCCTTAGGCAAAATAAGTACTGAAATGTACTTTAAGTATTATATATATTATAATATTTATATAAAATACGTTATAATTATATAGATTAATTTTATAATCGCTATAATATCTATATATAACTATTTTTATTTTTAATACATATATGCAAGGTGATTATAATCAAAGTCCCACTTTCAAAATCCTGTAGAAAAAAAGAGCCACTCGTCAAAATGAGTTCAAATTTGAACAGAAGACACTTGAAGAAGAGGGACACGGTACGGCATCAAAAAATGTTCCAAAGTGTATTAATAGATGGCGCTGCCAGGTGCATAAAGAAAAGGAATTCGGCTGCTAGTGATATTTTGAATCGAAATTAAAACATATTTGACATAAGATGCCCATTAAACCAATTATAGTGTTCAATGTGCTTGATTGTTTCGTTTTTTTTTTATGGAAAAAATGACTTCCAAGTCATTCACAGTTGTGGCACTGTTAGTGGATAGCATATATACCACGACAAGGTCATACCAAATTGGATGGGAAAAATTGGTGAAACTTTTTTTAAATCTTTTTTAATGCCATACCACTTTCCCATTCTTCAAATATCTTCAGTTCAAATTTTAACTCATTGTGACGAGTGGTTCTTTTTTTACAGCATTTTAAATAGGGGACTATAATTATAATCAGCCTGTATATTATGCATCTTTTATAATAGATAATAAGACTTGCATCTATAAGAGTTTCTATTTTAAAACTCTATTAAAAGTGACAGCTTTAGTGTTAAGGTAGTATATCGCTATTAGTTTCTAAAGGCAATAAAAAATAAAGCAGAACATTGTGTGCAGTATTAATCCTCTACAGCAGTTGTTCTAAAAATAGGTGTCTCGAGCCTTAGTGTTGGCCGTGAAAGAATTTTTTAGGTGTTCGTTTTGAAAGTTTTCGCCTTTTAACACTTCTTTTCTTTTCTCATTTTCATATTAAACATTAATCTTTTTATTTTATGGATTATTTATTTTTTATTTTTTATTATGCTGTTAGTTCTACAATTACTTTTACTTAATTTTTAGTTCATGTAATTGATTACGCATACATTTTCATACATGTTAATTGCATTTACATAAAAAAAACAGAATTCATACAATATTGTCTTTATATTTTTCTTCACATCAATACTGAGATTATTATTATTTTTTTTAATTTCAATGGGCTTCCGCTAACCAAATATATATAGATAAATATATACATATATATATTATATATCATAATATAAATGTAATATAAAATCATTAATAAAATTTGATAGTATACGTTAGATAATGTATATCATACACAGTAGGAAGTGCAGGACTAGATGAAGACAAATACCCATTAACCTTATAGAATCAATATAATCTCGCTTCAGATGAGGTTTAGTATGAAATGCAATACATAGAAAAATACTTAAATCTTTCACTCAGACACACACACGCTTTATAATACGATTGCTTATAAAAGTGCTATATTTGTTAAAATTGTAATTCATGTATACATGCATAAAAACATAATTTTTATTTAAAATAAATTTTTGTCAAGACTTTTAGCTTCTCTAAACAAAATGAATACTTAGTTACATAAACACGTACAGATATATAAATTTAATAGCAATTTGCACTGAACAAACTTCATTTTCTATAATAATTTCCTTGTAACGAAATTACACGACTTCATATTTGCTATTATTAATTACTTACAACCTCAGGCGTAAACATATTATTGGAAGGAAAGGTTATTAATCAAAAGTACGTAAAATATGCCGTAGCAATTAACTGTAACCACGCGCAAACAGCCCTAAGCCGTCACAATGTTCAAGAGAATGGAAGAATTTCGCAAGTCTGAATATTAATAGCAATCTATTTTACCCCAACTGCGAATGTACCGCTTAATCACCGAATATCATTTTGGATACCAACCTGTCTAAATTGTCAAATGCCACAGCAGGAGTTGATCCATAAGTTATTATGTTCATAAATGTCAGATGCGATGTAACACGAAATGTTACTGGTACAATAAGTATGTTCGGTTGATGCTGTTGTAACAAATAACTACAGATTTTTTTTTACACAGTTTCAGAAAAAAAAAGTGATACATGATTTGATTATTCATTTTAATGGTTCCTTACATTTCGCATCTTATGTATCGAATATATCAAATAAAATCTGACAATGTGTTTTAATGCTTGAAAGGATTTTTTAAAATATAGTATTAATTTTATTTTTGCTAAAATCGGAGACAAGCATTGTTAGAATAAAGATAAATAAGTTATTACCCAGTTTTATTTATTATATATTACAGGAATTCAAGTATAAATTCAGCCATTTGGATGGAACATTAGAATCAAAACAATAATTTTCCGATTCATCTTTAAAATTTCTAGATCATCGCTAAAAATATCTCCAATTTTAATACTATGTATTATATGCACTTTTAATATTATGTATTATATGTACTTTTGTTATACTGTAATATATGCACTTTTATTATTTTGTATTATAGAAATTCAAGTATAAATTCAGCCTTTCGGTTGACACGTTAGAATCCTCTATTCATTTCTAAAGTTTCGAGATCAACGCTAAAAATATCTCTATTTAATTAATTTAAAAATAACAAAAAAGAATTGAAAATTTTTTAATACTAGTGGGATTACAATAAAATACAAGTATGAGAGGCGATTATAAGCAAGTGAATAATTTAAGGTGTTAGTAATGTACACTTTTTTATAAGTGCTTTAGTACCATGAATGGCATAGAATAAAACAGTTGCATGCCCTTCTAGTTAAAATAATACAATAAAAAATTATATCTAACTGCATGCTTTGATTGATCATAACATACGATAATTGTCATAAAACAGTAGCAATGTCTTAAATTCCAGCATATTAAAAAACAGCTGTTTATAAATCTTTACAGATACGATAAATATAAAATAAGTCCTTAAGCAACCATAATATCGAATATTAAACCAGAACATTACCAATCGCCATTTGTCATTTTCCAAACCAGCAAAGTGCCATTTTACTTTAACAATTTGCTACAGTTTGTTGGCTTGCTTAGATACTATTACATTTTATGCAAGCGTACGTATAAATATCTATAATCACTTTATATATTTATTGTTATTTCCTTAAATATAGCACCCTTCTTCGTAAGCAACTACTGGTGTGCAAAACGAATTTGATTTAGCCAAACCAAAAACATTAAGACACTAAATTCTGTGCATAGATTTTGTTGTAGAGTTTTGGAAAAAAATTATTTTTGTTCTGTATTCTTTGATAAATTCTAGAAATTTATTCATGTATGCTTATTGTGAAACATTTTTTTTTGTTGATTAAATTCATCAATATATGTTTAATTTAATGTTGTGGCATTTTTGACCAGGACAGCCTTGGATATTGCACGTTGGATTTCCAAAGTGAAGCTCGGTTCGAAGTTCAAGCTTAATTGAATCGAAACCTTCAGAAATTTTAGGTGTCGTGTAGTAGGTCTTTGATCTTCTGGATAACACTTAATCTGCAATATAAGTATAGTTCAAAAAAATTATGACCCCATATCAAAATCCCTAGCATTCGAAAATGCTTTGGATGCTAAATTAAAATAGATTTTTCTTGTAAAATTTTTCCGATGTTTTCTCACATGATTTTTCTTATTCACAGTCAACACATGGATATAAAATTTGTTAGAAATCCATATTAATTATTTAGAATAAATAATAAAAATAAAGAAAATAACCTCAAACTACACGACTTTTTATCATCAAATATTTATATTGTTCAAAAAATAACGAACGCAACAATTTTAAAATTAAATAAATTATGTGACATAGTTACAATATACAGACACTAACATATATAAATTGTTTTGCATATAAAATAAAATTTAAAAGTTCATATTTATATAAAACTTTTTTTCATAAATATTTGAAATTTAATTTTTAAAAAGTATTAAATTTTTTTATCATTTTAATATCGCAACAGTAAAATACAATTTCAAACAATATAACTTGTGATGTAGTGCATTTCAATACAAAAGTAATATAAAATCCCGAGTCTCTGTTAAAAATGAAGAGAAAAGAGAATACCTTTCAAATAAATTCAATATTGAAATATTACTTTTTATACTAAAGTCGAAATAAGGGGGATCGATTTTCAACATAAAAGCTTTTATTCAATATTTTCGATGGAGTTGCCTTAATAAGCTATCGAATGCTATTTTCTTAAACTGAATGGATATTGTGTACCTGTTCTTCTTAATACTATTTAACTTATTTATATACCATGGATTTTTACTAGAAATACATTGAAAACAGTGTGAGTAACTTTATTTATAAACGGCTTATAAGATATTTATTTATGTCTTATTATATATATATATATATATATATTTATTTGGGTGGTAATATATACGGTGGGTTGTCTTTGACAGAGCCTGTATATAGTATTGTTTGAACTCTTATATATAGCTGATATATATATATATATATATATGTAAATGTAAATTTTAAAATATTTTAAAATTGCTACCACAGCCACTGATCTATGTACCATACATCATAAGTATAAAAAATTACAAAATATTATTGTAAATACGTAAACAATTTAATTTCAATTGCATATTTTAATATTCTCATTGAAAATTAATTAACAAAATATTATTTTAAATATAATTTATTTCAAACAATTTACATTAAAATATATTAATAATTAATATTATAACTATATACAACTAATTTATATTAATAATTAATATAATAACTAGACAACTAATTTATTATTAATTAATATAATAACTATACAAATAATTTATTAATAATTAACTCATTTGTTTCTTACTAATAAGGCATTTATACATTATTCTAAAGAAAAACTTAAAGAGGCACTTATATAGTATTTAGCATAAACTTCGCAAGAATAAATCTATTTTGGATATAGATGATTGATAGTGGCAGATTTAGCAAAAAAAAAAAAAAAAAATGACTATTATATCAAGAGAAATTTTAGTATTTCCAAAAGTAGGTACTGAAAGCTACTAAATGTCAGACGTATATTGTTACTCAATGTAGTTTATTTATATAAAAATACCATTACTTTATGCCTCTGGATACTTAGTTTGATTCCTTTTTAATAACTGAAAGTAAACAAAACCTCATTTTCAAAATTAACATATACATTGTTATGGCTATAATTCGAAACTAACTAGTTGTTCAGAACAGTGCATAATTATAAATGCAGTTCATGCATTTATTCAAAATATCTGTCTGGAAAAGAGTTTACTCGCAGACATTTACCTGAAAGTACACTCAAGTAGGCCATCCTGAGTGTTTAAATTTGGCTAATTTCTGAGTATTTTAATTATTTATATGGCCTTTTTCCAGCATGTATTCCTGTAGTGTTTGTAAAACAACTGCAGTTTTCTTGTTTTTATTTGGCATTAGGCCAAGAAACTAAAACTGTGTATAAAAGCGATATTTCTTGATAATAGAACGTTTACATAAAATCAAAACGTTTACTATACATGAAAATAACTAATAATAATAAAAAGTGCGATTTAAAAGTTTCTTCACTTGATGCACTCGCTGTCTTATGAAAATTACATGTTATGTTAAGTAAATGATGATTAATTCTAAAATTCTCAGTATGAAGTGTTTAGGCTTAGTGAATTTCAATTTATATTGCATAATAATAAATGCCTATAATGATGTTTGAGGCTCAAATTAACTACAGTATTAAAGTCGATTAATTCTGAATTCATTATTGTATATATAATTCATTATTGTATGCATTTATAAATGTTATATAATTTTATATGAATTTGCTTAAGAGGATAATGTTACCCTCCATCAAATTATAGTACCAAATTCAAATACAAATTCTAATTCAAAATTGATTTATGCGCAGTAAATTTTAAGTTATATAAAAGAGATTGGTTAAATCCTAGTATCATGTAGTCCGGAAGAAGTCATCATTGTTGCCATCCGGAATGTAAAAATTAGCCAATTTTTTTTAACTTATTAATATTAAGAACATATATGCAAACAATCTTTATTGACTTATAATAATATAATAGCTTAATAAATTTGTTTATGTAATTGTATTTAGTAAATCTATTTACACTTTTAATTTATTAAAAACATATAATTCAAAATATAAAAAGTACTTTGTAATCTGCATTTAAATAATATTAAAAAATATATATATGAAATGCTGAAATTTTTGTTATTAAAAAATGCTGATTTTTATACAACAATTGCAAATTACAGGTACAGTTTATTAATATTAAATTACCTTTTGTACTTCAAAATAGGAATAAAAAAGAAGTGAAATATCAACAAAAAAATAACAATAATAACAATAATTGAAAAGATCTTAGTAATTTTTATCTGAATAAAAATAGTAGATATTTTTTTCAAAAATAAAAGTAAAAAATTTTAATAATTATAGTAAACATACATGACATTGTTTAAAATATATTACATACATCTAAAGCAAAAAGCCATACATCTTCTAGAATTAATTTTAATCAAGCTTTTTATTTCTACATTATTTGGGAGAGAAATGAATGGGTTGCTTTAAATACAGTAGGCAGCTGTTGGAAACGAAAACACAACATTAATGCTAGACACAACATAAAAGCTTCATAAATAAACATTTAAAGAAATTTTTGCAGCATGTTTTATTGTTTTTGGTTTACTGTTTTTTATACTTTCATTTACTTAACAATTCATTTTTATATTTATGAGATTAATATTTGATTTTAATGATTAATCTATAAACTTTGTAAAAGGAATAATAATTCTTATAAGAATCTTAAGAAATAAATAGAAATCATGTACATACAATTTATAAAATTATAAGAACAGAATAATGATGAATTGTAAGAATGAATTATGAAAAATTTTGCCTTAAAAGAAACTTAATACAAACGTATAGTGTTTTTAAAAGAGAACGTAAAAGTTATGGAAAATAATACTAATCGAAATATTAAGCGAGAATATTGAATGTTTTTTAATATATAGCAGCTTGATTGTCATACAAAAATGAGTGGTAATTAGCAAGAAGTAGAAAATAGACATATATACGAGACATTTTTTTTATTATATACACATAATCAAGAACGATAAATTCATCTGACCAACAATTAAAATCCAATCTTTATGTCTACTAGCTCTTAAATATGTTTCTATTTGAAGATTAGATAATTGTAATACATGAACATCAATCAATTTCGCGATAAATAAGGCCGATGCTTCGAAAAGTGGACACAGTAGACACATAGTGGACACAGCATGCAAAAACACTTTTGACGTGTCGCTCTAAATCAGTGAACGAATACACAATAGCATCATGTAGCTAACAACGAGAAAATGATAGCGAGCTGTTTTGTATATGCCAAAGCTAAAACGTTTTTTCAATGACGCTACTCAAATACTGATTTGCGATGGAAATCCTTGTTTCGCCCATGTGTTCTTAAAAAATGTCATGGATGTTTTGATTTTTTTTCTAGAGGCCTTCTAGAGAGGTATTTTATTATTTTACTTTTTAATGTTTTATTCATCTGAACTACATAATATTAATTTTATCAAATGTAAAACAATTAACAAGGGAAAACTATGAATGATGAAGATCTTTAAAAAATTGTACCTACCCCGATAATCGTAAGGGAAGATGAAAAACAAATATATAAAAGTAGTTTGGTTTTTACTTTCTCTTCGGGACAACCCATACAATGTGAGGCATTGACGTTAGGCTGTTTTTAATAAGAACAGAAAGATGCACTTGAGATCGAGAACATATACCGTTTACTATTCGTCCAAGCTGCTGAAGGAATTAAGATAGAAAATCACAACCCCACCAAAATATATAATTAGTAAAAAATCCTATACCTAATCCTGATGATCCGAATTAATTTAGGCTATCACCAACTCGAACTGAGCGGACTGCCCGTTATGAAATAAATGCATACAAAACCGTGTTAGAATTCTAGGGAAAAATTAGTTTTAATGAAAAGAGAATGTGCATCAGTATCGTAAGTCTCCCATAGTATGTATTAAATAAAACCTTTCTGGTTTATCGAAAGACTCATATTTGCAATTATTCAGAATCAGAATCTTTAGCATATCAAGTGCAATTTTTTATTCATGAATATATTAGTACTTCGTAATTCATATTTCATTATTTCATGAGTATAATAGCACCTGTTTGGAAACGAAATTTTTGTTAGTACAAGACTTTTGTTTAGAATATAAACATGTGTCAAAATATTTGCCAAATGGATGGGTGCCAAATATTGCAGAGAAGGACCACCAGTCCGTACGAGCAGTCCATTATGGCAGTCCAAACAAGCTTGTAATACCACTGTTTGGGATGAAAAGTGAATGTTATTTTTCGAAAAGCAGAATGCAGAACCAATGTTCTTTGGACAGACGTTTAAGTAAACGTTAAATGTGATAAGCTTCAGGACAAGTATGGAAAAAAAGACAGAAATGGAAAAATTAAAGTTGTTAAACATTAATTCATTGAATTCAATTGTATTTCCTCTAACTTGCATAGTAACTTGCACTACTAGTTTCGGCATTGATGCATTTTTAATACTAAGCGTAATTTAAATTATTTTATAGAACCTGCCAATATTTTTAATTGAAGCGGACAACTCATTTTTTTCTTATTTAAAAAAAAAAATGTTTCGTTTATGCCATATTTGATGCAAGTCGAAGGATCAAGGAAGAAGTAAGGATCTATATCGAAATACAATTATATCTTTGAGAATTAACCATATAAAATATACATTTCAACACACAATTTTTCTACATGGCAATTTATCTTGTATGAAAAATATTAAAAAAAAAAAATGGATTGGATCATATCTTAACTAGCGGATCTGTAGTAATGGAAATTGTAAGTCTTCTAAATTTGTTGGAATTTGTAAGTCTTCCAGCGCGACGCTGGGTAGAGCTGAGGGTGTTGTAAAACAGAATTCCTTCTGCATTTTCAGACGAACTGTTACTGTCAAGATGTTAAAATCTATTTCCTACTCCTGTATATATTTTGTATAAAAAACAAACCTCACGAAATAGTTGACGTTGATAGAATTCTAGGACACGAAAGTTATGACTAAAACATAGCAATCACCAGCCATTTAATATAGAAAGGCGCCACAATAGTATTAGAATGAAATAACATAAAAAAAAAAAGGTTCCAATCAGGAAATTGAAAATGTATAGAATATTCTGGCATAAATTTAAATATAAATTCTTTGCCTTTATCGAAATGTGCAATCTTTAATGACACTAGCTTTTCTTAAATAATGAGGAGTTTAATTTAGAGTTTTGGTAAAAATGTAAGCTGGCATTTTTCAATAATTTTTCTTTTATTATTACTAATAAATTTATTTATAGAAAAGTGTTAAAAGTTTGATGTTCTAATCAAAATTAATGCTACTTATTGCACATTGTTTTTCAATGCAAATTTACTAACAGAAACAAAAAAAAAAATTGCTTAAAATGTAGATTCTATGATCATTTCCAAATATTCAGGCGGAGCGATTTGTATGTCTTTCTCAGAAATATGACATGGAAGTGTTTCTTGTGCATGCTTCCATAGACATTGAAGTGTTCCTAATACATGCTTCCGTAGACATTGAAGTGTTTCTAATACATGCTTCTATAGACAATGAAGTGTTTCTTAAACATGCGTCTACAGACATTGAAGTGTTCCATAAAATATGATTCTACAGACATTGAAGAGTTCCATATACCTGCTTCCATAGACATTAAAGTGTTTACATGCTTCCAAAGATATTGAAATGCCCCTAATACTTGCTTCCATAGACAATGCAGTTTCTATGTTTCCGTATACAAGTGTTCATGTACATGGTACTGCAGACGTTGAAGTGCTTCCAACACATGATCCCATAATCATTGAAATGCTGCTAATACATGTTTCCATAGACATAGTGCTCTTAATACATTCTTCCATAGACAATAAAGTGTTCATGCTTCCATAGACTGGAGTGCTCATCATACATGTATTCAAGGACATTGAAGTGTTTATTATACACTTTTCCATACACATATATCATATAATTTGAGAATTAAGTGTACATAATTTATAGGTGTTATTAATATTAGTTCAATTTAAAGTTAATACAGAATATACGTTTCCAAAAGATTACGTACATTCAAAATAATAAGACGAAGGGTGGCAGAAAAGAATGAAAATGAAATTAGAGATAATGCTAAGTATTTTTTTTTTTTACTATATGTTTATGTAAAAAAAGGATGTTCACAACATTTATTTTTACGGTAATCGAAAACTGAACTTTAACTTACTATTTAAAAATTCCAAAAGACATAAGGTACTATAATGTTGGTATATCTTTTATTCTTTTAGATCTTCAAAGTTATGAAATTGCATTATTTAACTATCGCAGAAAAGAAATACGAATTTTGATAGAGATCATATTCATGATATAATCTTCCAAAAGTCTCAGTCTCAGATATTTGGTATATCTGAGACTATATACCAAAATATGAAATTCTTTCCCCGAAATTTTATACTTTCATTTCTAAACATTAAAAGCAATACACAAAAAAATAAGTTTAGATGGAATAATATGTATAGGATAAATATATTTTATATAAATCGGGTTTCGTTGTGTTACATAATAATACACTGTAAAAAATACTTTCCAAACAAGTATAAAAATCAGTAGCTGTGAAACGTGTTTAAACTTATCTGAAAGAAGTTTTAAAATATTATATATATTTCACGTACAAATACATCTGTTATCTCTATATCTGTTTTTTATAGAATAAAATATTACTTACACGAAAATATTTTTATATAATTTGATATGATGTAAAAAACTACTGTTATACAAAAAATAGCTAAACTATATATAGCAAAATATCAGTAAGAAATTGATGAAGTTGTTTCGTACATTTAATCTTATGCGAGTTGAATTAATATTTTTTTTTTTTGTTTCGCTGATACAAATGCTTTTATTATTTGTGAATAATCCTTTAATGATTAGTTCTTTTAAATCTTTTTAAATGACTTTAAGGATACTTTTAATTATTATTCTATAAGGAGAATTATTTAGTATTAAGCACTAATAAGCACTTAGTATTAAAATCAAAATTATAAATTGCTTTGAAATAATATTAATTTGTAAAGCAATACAAAATAAAATCTTTTTATTTATTTTTAAGAGTGTTTAAATGTTAGTTAACGAACCTTTCTTTATTACAGGAGGGCTAATAACGTACTAAAAATCATGGCATTAGAACTACGATATAATTATAGACTTATCCAACATATTCATGTTTCTAAAATACAATGGGAAACATGTATTTCTCAAAACGTCTGTTTGAAAACTGATATAAATATCTCTGACTGATTTAAAGACTGGGGAATGTATAAGAATACATGAAATAATTTGCTTGATCTTTAATAGTATTGGAAAAAAAAAAAAGTATACGGAAGGGTTTTTGTTGAAAATTGCAACTGGCGCTGGATTGAGTAAAAAATTACATATTCGGAATCTATGCAATTGTATTCATTATGTATAATTTTAGAAATTAATTAAAAATAAATTATTAGGAATCTCATAAAATCATTTTCTGATTTTAAATGTAATATTAATTATGAGCATCAAACTATTATAAAATCAAATGAAAATCATAAATTTCCCTTCATATTTAAAAAAAAAAAAAATTTAAAAAAGAGGAAAATACACTCCCAGTTGAACATTGGTTGACCTCATGTTATTACGTAATCCATGAATTACTTTCCGTGAGCGGGGACATTGCTTTTCAGGAAGACATTTAGGGGTATTTATCACATGATTATCGATGGGAAATTTTTTGCATAAGTTGTCCCAATTTCGATCGAATCTACTCATTTCTGAAAGCTGTAAAAAACAATGAATACAATCTGTGTATTCCAATTTGAATACTTATTCTCGCTAGAAAATTATCACTGGGCTACAGGTCGAAGATGTAAATACACTAAAGACATTAATAGCTTCAGCAAATGCAAAGACAAACTGTTTTTTATTGCCAGTTTCATTTAATCGGCAATAAGATCATACTAAGCATTCCGGTTTATTAATTAAATTTAAATATAAAAAACATATTCTAAGAACATCCTATTCTAATAAAAATTTGTTATCCTAAGTGTCTAATCCTAAGTGTCCTGTATTAGTACTAACCGGTAAGACATCCCATAACTATTCAACTCATGGAAGGAGGGAAAGTTAGTTACAGATTATGTTCTGGTATGCTCAGAGCACCCGCTAGGTCTGTAGCGGAAGAAGGACCGTGCCTTCCAGGATGATTTAGGGGGAACTACCCCGTCTTTGTCTTTCTATATCGTATGTGAGAAAATCCGGAAACTTCCACCAGTTGTTCGACTCACGAGACAAGATGCTCAGCATCACAAACGCCATCGAGTCTCCTCGGTTTTGAAACAGTATCTACAACATAGCCTCCAACAGATTGAACCTTAGCCCTAATGTTCACCAGCTTTGTTCGAGTCAGGTAATAAATAATTTTGTTTGTAGAACAAATATGCATGAAAACATTACTTGATTTTCTAATTCTTATTTTTCAGTATTGTGATTGGAATATCGTACACATTATTTTGTGAAGAAGAGCATTTTAAAATTAGTCAGAATTGATAAAAAATAAATAAAAAACTTGCTGATCAATTTAAATACACATATTACATATATACATTAAGATATTTATAAATTTCTTGATATTACTGTTATCTTTAAAAGAAAACATTGATTTCGAGTTTAGATGCATAAAAGTAGCATGCGGTTATTTTAAATTTTTTATATTTTTAGAAATTGATTTTGCTGTTGAATATTCTTGCTTTTTTCCAATTATTCTGAAAAAAAAGAGCAAAATATTTTTATGTAAACGGCCAAACAATTTAATTTGAGAAAGGAATCATTCAAAATTTTAACTCATAGATTATTATTATTATTATTTTATTTTTTTTGTAATTCAAAAGATTGATTTAAAGTTAAATAAATACATTTTCCCTCTTAGTTTGAAATAAATGAAATATTTTCGTCCGAAAGAAAATGCTATGTTTACCCATAAAAATTCTTATACCCTCGCGAATATCGATGTGTTTTTCAATAACCTTAAAGTGTGAAATCTTTCCAGAAGTTTTTCAATAATAAAATTTTCTTACTGAAAAATAAACTTTTCTTTCTTTTTTAATTAGAGAAAAACTTTGTAATATATGATTTTAAATTAAATTATTAAAAAATATTATTTTAATTTGCACAAGTTTTTATATATTGTATATATCTCATTTAAATATATATAGAGTATCTGTTACACACAAAAATTAAATAAAACATTTTTTTTTTTATATATTTTCTACTATTGTTGAAAATGTTAATATGTTTACTTATACTTTGCCGTATAATTTAATATACTAATATTATTTTTTAAATATTATTTTTATACATACATTTTGAAAAATATCCAGAAAACCGATATAACTTGTTTTGTGAATTTTCTGAAAATTAACTTTTCATATAAACTTTTTATTACATAGACAGAATTTCCAAGCATACACGAATTATCTTCATAAAAATAAAATATTCATAACAATTATAAAGAAACCCTTTAACATTTTAAATGCACTACTTCAATTATGAAAAATACATTCCTTTGACATTTAACTTTTCAGAGAACATATAATTTATTAGTATTATAACATATTATTTGCAGCAAAAACAATTCTACGATCTGACCATTTGTAAGGTATTACACTTCATTAACAGCAATTCACATATTTTAGAATTATTTTTTTATCAATTAAAAATTTTATCTTGAAATAAAATAAATGTGTAAGTTCTTTAAAATGTTTTGCTATAAATTATTTCAAAACAGCTTCTAACTTCCTTTTGTTTTAATATAATCATTTACCACATTTTACTTTAAAAATATAAATTTCTTATGTGGAATTTTCGTGTAAAACTTGAATTTTTATTTTTTGAGATCTTTAAGTTTGATTGACTTGGTTTGTTCCCATTTTAGTTACTGTTTACTCGGTTCACTCCTTTCCCCCAAACACAATGAAAAACTTTCTGACCCACGGATTTATCGCACCAATCAAAGCATAGAAACTTCGGTCAGCTTTTGAACCTAATCATCTCGAAATTTAACTTGCTATTTAATAGAGTTCATATTTAAAAGAGACGTTGTGCCTCAAAAATTTGAATATATCAGTGACAGCTTTTTATTTTACTAAAATTAAAACATCATTCAAAAATTATTTTAACGCATCTAAACTGAATAAATAACTTCTATAAACAAAATAAATCGTTTTTCTGTTAACGACACGTATGTGATAATTTACTATTTTTTACTTTGTAATAAATAAAAAAAAACCATTTTTAAATGAAATTTCAATACAAAAATTAATGGGAAAAAAATTTTTGCATCAAACACTCGCACTTTTAAAATAGCATGGCCTAAAACTTTTCATCTCACGATACATCTTTGACAAGAAAATTTCTACTTATCTGCACATATAAATCAGAAATGCAAAAATATTTTCTGTGTTAAATTGCTTTTATCTTCAGAAAATCACATTTATTATGCAGATTAGTATAATTACACCGATACCTGAAGTAATAATATTGCTTTTATGACTCATGCTGCATTCAGTCTCAGAGTACCAGAACAAATTACATTCGCAAATTTCAGTGAATTACCCCTATTTACATTTTTAATACAGAGTCGAAAGAGTTTGTATCATATTTTTCATCGTTATTAAAGTTATTATTCAGAGTTATTATCATGTCATTAGCTAATTTTGAATTTTTGAATTTGATTTCTGAAATGATAGTTTGATTGATTAAAAAATGAAAGTACATTTTTTTTTTTCTTCATTGGCGCAACAGCCCCAAAGTGGATCATAGCGCTCTGCCTACTGCAGTGTTCGGGAAAAGAGATAAATTTTACGGGGGTAGGGTTGTCAGTCCTATGCTCAAAGTCATATTATACCGGTACCTATGGTTTAGAGTGGATTCGAACCACAACAAACCGCTGTTGTAGACACTTTTCGAAAACGAGGGGTTGATGGCGTTTGACATTCAGCATCTTGTCTCATTAGTTGGACTTTCTACTGAGAGTTTTCTTGGTTTCACCTATATTATAGCAAATGCTGGCTAGTCCTCCCCCTAAATGTGCTCACGGAAGACACTGCCCTCCTTCTTCAGCGACACGGAGCCAAGTCAGACTTCTACCTACAGGTGCTCCATCACAACAGAAGCTGCTCCCTTTCCCTCCATCCATGAGTAGATTAATCATTGGATGTCTGTTCCAGCAGTGCAGTACTCTGAGGGTGAGTCATAACAATGTTTAGTAAAACAATTCTAACACAGTTTATTAACTTCAATTTAATTTTCTGTAATACATTTACATAAATTGCCTAGTATATTTGTATGCTTCTGATGAATTTTACTTCCTTGATGTTTTAAATGTATTGCAGACATCATTTGAAACACCTAGTGTAGCAAACATATATTTAAAAAAGTTAGACATTGCTGTAAAATATTAATTCATCTCTTATTTTATAAAAAAAAGTTTAAACGATATTTTCTATTAGTGATACTAATATTCATTAACACACAATATTTATTTAAAATATACAACTTTAAATATTTTAATCGAAAAGAGGAAAAATTTTTTAGATATTTTAATTAGGTTAAATATTATAAGAAACTTGAGTTGGCTTAAGAATCACAACTTTTGTCAGTTAATAAATAATTTATTAAAAAAAAAAAAAAAAAAAAAACACAAAGCGAAAAATTATTTCTATAGTTGAAATTTAGGTTTCAGGTATCCATCAGAATAAAAAAAAAAAAATACTTTCGATTTCTGGAATTGGAAAAGAAATTGGAAAACTATTTCAGTAGTATATGCGGGTAGATAAATAAAGATAGCATTTTCTTATATTATCCTCATTTCTTTAGTTAAGTAATCATGTATTTCAATCTAACTTTTGATGTAAGTTTTTATTATGTTTATTTTGCAGGAAAGGGTTACATCTGAGAAAATAAGTTTTCAGTGAAACATTCAGTCCGAAATAATTATTTGATCTGACTCAAATTCTTAACAAAAAAAAATCTATAAAAGGTTGAGCAATATACTGAAAGTAAAATATTTACGTCATGGCAATTACTTTTTTATACTTGATTGTTAATTATTTATGTTATATATAACTAATATGTATATTTATTAGATTATAAATATTAAAATGCATACTCCATCATAAATGCATATTTCATATATGCATTATTATTATACATGAAAGCATATTTTGTTAAAAACAAAAAAGTTTTCAAACAATTTTAAAACAGAAAATTGTAATTTCACTTTAATATTATTAGAAGTTAATATTAATTAGATAAACAGATAATGTTAATTGAATGAATGTAGTAGTTTTTGTACTTACTGTAAATGTATTGTTTCACGTAATTTTTTAAGTTTAACTTTTCACGTTTCAGAAAAAAGTAGATTTAAAAATTTATTTAATTTTTTATACCTTCTTAGATTTTTTGTAATCATTAAAAATTACTGTAAATAGAACATTTCTTATTTTTAATTTACATAATTTTTCTATTTTTATTTATTACATTTATTTTGTCTTTCAAAGTTATATAATTCATATAATACGCTGTTTTTATTTGCAATTAATATACGAACATTTAGTAATATTAAAGTATCTTATATAATGATTAACTTAAGAAATGAAGAGTAATTTAAATGTTTACATTTTGTGCATAAATAAAATATTTAAAATTTTACACAAACTATATTTGTAATATAAATTTCATTTACGTTGATTACTGAAAACTAACGCCAACATCTTCAAAACCACATCCCATGGATAAAATTTAGCGTCATTAAGAAAAATAAATACATAATTTCATCGTAAATGAACAACAATAAATGGTTTGTACTTGTTACGTTTCTCGATTATAAATTAATATTTCGTTATAATATCTGGATATTATATTTTTCGTTATAATTCTCGATTATAATTAATATATGTTCATCAAAATTATAACAATTATTTTAAGCAATTAAGTATAAAATAGCTATTTAGATATATAAATGCTTTCCATTTCTTGGGGATATTAAACAATTGTTAATTTTTTTCTAATGAATAATTTTTTTTTATTCTGTTTTAAATTAGAAAGTACGAAATTTGATAAACAATAATATTTTCAGAATTCGTGAACATTCTAGGTTTAATTTATTTCGATAATCGGTATTTATGTTTGTTTTTCTTCTTAATTACAGAAATGCTATTTTTTTCAATTAATACTATTAGCTCACACTCTCCGTCTATATATAGTGTTCAAATTTTCAATCGTTGATAAAATATTTTTTATTCATCCACTGAAGTTCAAATACATTTTTTTAAACTTGTAGTGGATGACACTTGACGTTAGTACAGTTTTTTCAAATATTAATTCATTAATTAAATTTGATTAATTAATTTTAGTTTTTTTTTTAGATTTAAGTTGCATATATCTACCAATAGATGGCGCTAGATACAAGAGGAAAATTTCAACTTCATAAGTAGTAATGGATTTTAAAAAAAATGTATGTTACTTGTTCAAATTATGTTTAGTAATATATTCTTGAACTATCTATTGCCTTATACTTTATTGACTCGCATAGTAATGATTTTATTCGATATTTTATAGAAATATAAATACTTTTCTATTAAAATTCTTAGAATATAATGCAAATGAAAAATTAAAATAATAACATTAGTGGCTCACTACGCATACTTGCATGTTAACTTGAAAAATTGCTTTACTTTTAAAGCATGCATACTAATGATTAAAACTTCAGTTTAAAACCTCTGTACATTTGAGTTATCAGGGTGCCATTTGGCTTGCAATCTTATTTGAGACTGGAATAATAATTATAACTATGATTGCCATAATATGGATTTTTGCGAAAGAAACTTCAGTAGCCTACATGATTTGATGATATTTCACGAATATTTACGACTATCCCCTTAGTGAATTGGTTTCCAGCATACAAATATCTAATTATGGATGTAGTTCCTGCTTTGAATCCATTAACAATGACAAAATCTGAGAAGGAAGTATTTGGTCAAACTTTAGGCATTATTCTCTTATATTCATAGAACCAAAAGAGCAATAATTCCTTAGATGACTTCTGTGACTAATAGTACAATAGCGTGACTCAGTATTGAATTTTATATTTAACAAGAGAAGGGAGAGTTTTCTTATTGATTGGATTCTAGTTTAGTTAAGGTCAACTATTCAATCTCAGAAAAAATATTATCTAGAAATTTTTTTAATATTATTCTTAACTTTTATTATATATACTTACTTGCATGCTAATTATAAATCAATACCATGTTTCCACGACATGTAAAATTGTTTATAAAACCTTTTGCAAACTTTATGCTGCACAAAATTTTACAATAAGGTCAAATTCTTGAATAGAAATTAACTATCTATAAATTGATGATTTTAACGTTTTAGAAATATTTTGGATGGATGCATCTTTAATTTGTTTAAGTTAAAAGCATTTTAAGGGACCATATTTGGTATTATATATTAATAAAATAATAAAAACATAAATGTCTTAAACTTGACAAAAAATATTTTGTATTCTTTTATAAATTGGATTTAATAAATTATTGCTTAAAATATCAATTTTTTTATGTCTTTTTATGCTTTCTTTTTCAAGATTTCTTTGATTAAATAGTGATTATTCGACCATCAGTTCTTTCAACATCTTGGAATTCATTATATTAGTGATTAATAAATCTTTAATAACCCATGCATAAATAAATTGCTCATTCTATAGAGGAAAAAAAAATGAATAATTAAAATTTCTTTCAGTAATTTAATTAACACTTAATAACTTCAAAACGTTTGAGCACAATATTTAAAAAAATTTGAAAAAATATCTTACAAGAAATAATTATCATTGAAAATAATTATGGGAATTTCTGAAGAATGAGGTTATTAAACTCAGACATGGATGCTCAAAATAATCATGACAAACATTAAAAATTATTTAATTCAGAAACTAGATACAAAGATGCCTCTTGCACGTTTACCCAGTTTTTTTTACCGAAATTGCAAAAATTACAGCTAGGAGAGTTAATTTTTGAACACTAGATGGCATTATCATTTGAACAGCAATGCGTTACATAAGATGTTACAACAAGAAAATGAATGATAACTAAATTTTAAAATATAACGACTGTTGTTCACACACACGTAAATGCAACACAGTTACCAGACGAGACATCGCAGCATTATTTATGGCTGTGCATCAGTTCCCAGAATGTTTCTTCTAATGTCGCCAACAACACTGGTATTTCTAGATAAACTTTAAAATCAATTATCCTTGGAATCATATTACATGATTGCATGGTCTTACATGATTAAAGAATTGATTTAGGATAGGATTCTACTCAAATGCAGAGCATAGCAAAAGCGTACAAATGCAAGGATGCATATTGCATGTGTAGAAAAATGGTAAGAGAAGGAACAGCAGCTGCTCATCAATTGCCCTAAGAATGACGTCGGTAGTTGAAGAGAAACAAAGTGCTTTTGTTGCGCACTAGCAACAAACTTCTATTGTTGATTATTAAGTATGAGGTGCTTATGGTGGAAGCTTATTAAATAGTTATGGCAGTTTTTAAAAAATAGAAAAAAAAATGATTAAATTGTAAATACAATGTGTAATTAACATATAAAAGTGCTACTAAAATTACAAAATATATTTATTGTAGAAAGACAGAAGTGAGAATTTTTTTTTGATGACGACCTCAGTACCGACTGATCGTTTCATTACAAACAGCAAATAGGGGGTAGAAGGTTGAAGGGATTTTTGATATCATTTTTTGCAATTGCCGCCAACAGACGACAATTGCAAAAAATGGTACTTCAGAAAAGAAAATTGGGAGGGTGAGGGAGGGAAGGAATGTCAGAGCTGTTGATATGCCATCAGGGCCTTTTCCATCTTCTGGCAAGGAAATATCATAAATTGGGAGGGAATTTAAAACTGTCTTACCAGAGAGAAGGATTTAATTGCAGAACTTGGTGAAGGTTTTAAAAATGGATTGTTGGATATTTGGGATATTAAATAAGTGTCAATTGTCCTCGTTTTTGAGATGCACAGTTGAATCTGTAATCATTCAAAGAACTTTGTTTTCCTACTATGAATGATTTCCAAATTTAATTTAGCTGTAGAGTCTCAAGTTGGAGATGCATTGATAAGAGTGGGAAGCTTGCATTACCATCTGATTATTTTTTTTTTATTAAAGACAGAGATTTTGATTTTTTAAAGAAATTAAGGGGGTGGAAAGCGTGGAAAGTTTTGTTAAAGTTAGTTCTCAGATTGTTAATGTATGAAAAGTATGTTAAAGATTTATCCGGGGTAACTCTAAAAACTTAACTATTAGCGTTATGGCGATGCGCCCATGATACATTGTTATAAGTTGAAATGTTAGGAATAGTAAAGTGTCTTTCACAAATGAAAAATGCTGCTTTAGTTTATCCATGTTTAATTTAATTTTCTATCAAGCCATATAACTTTTAAGGATATGACTGCTAGTAAAAAAATTAACTACTCTAATGTTATTTATTTTATCATCTGAAAAACAAAAAGCATTTCATTTACATCTCTTTATCTTTACTATTTTTTAACTGTCCTCTTTACTATTTTTCTATTTTTTACTACCTCTCTTTACTATTTTTTAACTGTATTTAATAATTTGTCTTGACTTTTGGATCACCATGAATATTAAAAAATAAAGAGCTACCCCACTACTTTTAGCTACCCCATAAAGTCTCTTTCCAATTTCAAAAATTTATTACAGAGGTAAATAAAAAGAAAGTGGAAATAGATATAAAAGATTTAATTTAATTTAATACATCTCCATATGATCACCATTAGTTGCACGTAAGACATCAAAATGATACTTGATTTATTGCCATGTTTGTTATATCATATTCTCATCAATTGTGGCAATACCGTCAGTTGTATTCTGCTGTAGATTAGCCAAGTCCGTTGCCTTTGTCCGATGCACAATATGTTTAACATAACGCTATAGAAAGAAGTCGTTGGAGTTATATTTGAGGCAAGAAGTACCCAGGGGTATGTTAAAGATATCATGTATTGAACAAAAGATACAAGACATGACTAAACTAAAACAGATGATCATTAAGGGCATTGCCATCATTGATGAAGGTATACTCTGTTAGCATGTCTAGAAATCAAGTATCATCTTGATGACATGCAACTTATGGCACCTCTAGAGAGATGCATTCAACTAAATTAAATTTAAATGATGAAAGAATAATTATACATAGTTATTACTATCACTGAAAATGTCTTCTTTTCTTTAATCATTTCGAAAAACGAATAACTGGAAATAAATTCCAACAGTTAAAAGCAATAAAGAACACCAAGTGTCTCGTCAGTGTATGGGTATTGTAGTATTGTATGATTGTATATTGCATGTATATTTATATTGTATGTAAACTTTATGATTATAAAACGTCATAGAAGGACTGCTGGAAGACATATGGCGTATTTGTCTTAAATTAATGCCAGAAAGTCTAAAAATATCATTTTATTACTACATTAAAATTAATTTTTCAGGAGTGAACTCGTGGTGCTCTGAAAATATACAAACATTATATACGAGTACACACGGTAACGGTAATGGTAATGGTGAATATGATGCCACGTATATTTGTTGCTAATAGTTAAAGTAGTTGAAATACTTATAAAAGTATTTATTACTCATTTACGAATGAAATGCAAAGTGAAAACAATTGCTTTTAAAAAAACGTCACTTTTAGCTACCCATTAATAAAACGGAAGACAATTTTATTTTAAACAAAACATACTTTCTTGGCTCATAATATAAAACACAATTTCTAACAAATATGATTCAATAGAGAATCCAGTTAAATAATAAATTAACAGATCAATTTTTAAAGCTTAAATACATGGAAATAGTAATTCTAACAGATATAATCTTTTAGACTTAAAATACATGGAAATATTGCGTTGAATACTGGTTATTTAATAACAGTTTCGAACCTTCATAACATGCAATTACGACGACAAACAATGGGTGTAACTTAATCATACATTCAACGTGATTTTTCCTGTCTATTGACACTAGAAATAATCTAAATCTAATAAACGATGTTCAATTTATACAGACTGTCAAATAAATTTTGACATGCTTTATAAATCATGGAAAGATTTTCCTAATATTAATAACTCAATAAAATATTAAGTATATTGGAAATTTAAAATAATATTATCATAGTGACTTTTTAACAAAATAAATGATATACGTTTCTGCAATCCAATTTGGCAATTATTCAGCATTGAGTACTACGATTTCTTAGTAGCTAATATTTAAGAAGCACAACGCATTTATCAAAGAAACTCTAATCAACAGATATAGGTAAAAAACAGTAAAATAAAGTTATATCAAAAGTCATTTAACACTATAGTACATGTTGGACCATGGCCGTCTGCCTACTGGCAAATTCCGACACAGGTGTTCTCTTTTCACAAGGCAGGGTTGTCAACTCTACGCCCAACTTATCAAGCAAGAATTTTTTTAACCAATCATAGACAATTAACAGATTTTACTTAAGGTGATAATTTTGCATACAGCAACTATGACCATAATATTTCCCTACATACTTATATGCATTTCACAGATTTAGTGCGGCAAAAACATGTTCCATTTTAATACATAAATAATGAAATAATGGTATGTTATCCTAATCTCTTTTGTTAAAGACATTGTTGGCAGCTAATGAAGCATTCATAAAGCCAACAGCTCAGAAAATGAATAATTCAAAAATTAACTTGAAAACATTAGTTTTCTGAAGCAAACTTGTTTTACAGTTAGAAATTTAAGCAGTCACTTTTAACTAAAGTAAAGCAGATTTGGTTTAGTTGTAAAAGTTTTGATTAAGTTCTCAACATTCCTCCATTCTCATACGGTCTGAAACGTAGCCCCCAGAGGAGTCTCAACTCAGTAAAATGGAGACACACGATTATACAGTACGAAAGAAATCGCGAAAGTGTATTGTTTGAAGACAATGGTGTCCATGTAATAATAAAACCAGCGACACGGAATAGTTTGGAACTGATCGATAGCAATCGAGAGAAGAGTACTGTTGCTGGAAAAAAAAATTGATCTTTTCCGAAATTGCTAATTTCTTCTTTTTTTCCGCGAGATAGTGTATCGTGGCAGAAACTATTCGGGTAAATAAAGTACAATAGATTTCGCTACAAATCATCAAGGACATTGATTTTCTATTTAACATGACATAAAACAGAAATTTTAACAATAGCTTTTAATAGTTAATATATTTGTGGAGCAATTAATTAAGTGCCAAATGCATGTCATACATATAACACAAACATGTATCCTAAAATGATTTTTCTATTGAAGTAAATTTAGCAAAGTTGTTATACCAAAAGTCATTGTACACTAGAATACATGTTGGACCATGGCTGTCTGCCTACTGGCAGATTCCGACACAGATGTTGTCTTTTCACAGGACAGGGTTGTCAATTCTACGTCCAACGTTCTACATATATATTATACACGGATCTACGGTTTAAAGTGGATTCTGAACCACTACAAATAGCCACAGCGCTACTAGGATTCGAAACCGAAACCTTTGACACCGAGCGCTGAGCACTTGTCATTCGGCCATCAGGTTCCGAATACCAGATTAGCAGATTTAATTTAAAGTGATAATTTTGAATACATCTACTATGACCTTAATTTCCGAAATACATATATATATATATATACATTTCACAGATTTAGTGCCTGTAAAAACATGTTCTATTTCAATACGTAAACGATAAAATAACGGTACGTTATCATTATCTCTTTTGTTAGAGACATAGTTGGAAGTTAATGAAGCATTCATAAAGTCAATAGCTCAGAAAGTGAATAATTCAAAAATTAACTTGAACAAATTAGTTTTCTGAAGGAAACTTGTTTTACAGTTCAAATTTAAGCAGCCACTTTTAAATAAAGTAATACAGCTTTGGTTTAGTTGTACAAGTTTATGATTAAGTCCTCAACATTCATCCATCCTCATATAGAGTCTGAGGCATATCCCCCGCAGGATTCTCTCTCAGTAAAATGGAAACACACGATTATACAAGTACGAAAGAAATCGCAAAAGTTTATTGTTTGAAGACAATGGAATCCATGCAATAATAAAACTAGCGATACGGAATAGTTTGGAACTTATCGATAGCAATCGAGAGCAGAGTGCTGTTACTAGAAAAAAAATTGATCTTTTCTGAAATCGCTAATTTCTTTTTTTTTTTCGCGAGGTAGTGTATTGTGGCAGAAACGTATCGGGTAAATAAAGTACTACAATAGATTTCGCTTCAAATCAACAAGGAAATTGATTTTCTGTTTAACGTGACATAAAACAGAAGTTTTAACAATAGCTTTTAATAGCTAATATATTTGTGGAGCAATTAATTAAGTGCCAATTGCATGTCATGCATAGAACACAAACATGTATTCTCAAATGGTTGATAAGTTTACTCAATTATATCCTAATCACCTAAAGATGAAAGTGCTGTCTTTTTCTGCTGTTGTTGTGGTTTTCAAATGTCGACCATTTTGACTTGTGGTCATTAGCTACGGTGCTTAATCAGCGTTACACAAAACGCATCTTGGCGGCTGTGATAAACAGAATTCACAGTTTAGTACATTCATTTTAACTTAATAAGGGTCAAACACTTTTCTACTTGAAGGAAATCTTTTAACGAATCATACCAAATTAATAGATTTAACTTAAGATGATAATTTTGCATACAGCTACTATGACCTTAATATTTCCGTACACATTTATATGCATTTCACAGATTTAATGCCAGCTAAAACATGTTAACATTTAAATACGTAAATGGTGAAATAACGCTGCGTTACCATAACCTCTTTGTTAGAGACATTGTTGAAAACTAATGAAGCATTCCTAAAGTCAAGAGCTCAGAAAATGAATTATTCAGAAATTAACTTGAACAAATTAGTTTTCTGAAGCAAACTTGTTTTACAGTTTCAAATTTAAGTAGTCACTTTTAAATAAAGTAACGCAGTTTTGGTTTAGTTGTACAAGTTTTTGATTAAGCTCTCAACATTCATCCATCCTCATACGGAGTCTGAAACGTAGCCCCCAGAGGATTCTCAACTCAGTAAAATGGCGACACACGATTATACAGTACGAAAGAAATTGCGAAAGTTTATTGTTTGAAGACAATGGAGTCCATGTAATAATAAAACCAGCGATACGGAATAGTTTGGAACTAATCGATAGCAATCGAGAGCAGAGTGCTGTTACTAGAAAAGAAAATTGATCTTTTCCGAAATTACTAATTTCTTTTCTTTTTTTTTCCGCGAGGTTGTGTATCGTGGCAGAAACGAATCGGGTAAATAAAGTACAATAGATTTCTCTACAAATCATCAAGAAAATTGATTTTCTATTTAACGTGACATAAAACGGAAATTTTAACACTGGCTTTTAATAGCTAATATATTTGTGGAGCAATTAATTAAGTGCCAAATGCATGTCATACATAGAACACAAACATGTATCCTAAAATGATTGCTAAGTTTGCTTAATTATATCCTAATCACCTAAAGCAGAAAGTGAAGTCTTTTATTATTGTTGTTGTTGTTGGTGGTGGTGGTGGTGTTTTTCGAATGTCGAACATATTGATCTGTGGTCATTTGCTACGGTGCAGATTTAGCGTTATACAAAAATACATCTTGGCGGCTTTAATACGCACATCCATATTTTAGTACATCAATATTAATTTAATAATGGCCAAACACTTTTCTGCTAAAAGGAAAGGTATAAAATTAGATTTTTGCACAAATAATAGTCCAATTAAGGGAATAATAGTGAAAATATATACTTAAAATATTATTTTCACCCAAGTTACAATACAATGCGATTATTTTTATATTCATTAAAGATTTTAAAGCTATGCTATACATAGGTTTGGTTTGGTTTGCCCCACTACAGTCATTTTTTGCACACTTTATGCTAATTAGACAGAGCACCACTCTTTAACATGGATTCCGAACCACTAACAAACCTCCATGCCTACGCCATCAATTCTAACCTGGAGCATGTGGTACCGTAACAGTAAACTTGTTTTACAGTTCTAAATTTAAGCAGTCACTTTTAACTAATGTAACGCAGCTTTGGTTTAGTTGTACAAGTTTTTGATTAAGTCCTCAGCTGAAACGTAGCCCCCAGAGGATTCTCAACTCAGTAAAATGGAGACACACGATTATGCAGTACGAAAGAAATCGCAAAAGTTTTTGTTTGAAGACAATGGAGTCCATGTAATAATAAAACCAGCGATACGGAATAGTTTGGAACTGATCGATAGCAATCGAGAGCAGAGTGCTATTACAAGGAAAAAATTGATCTTTTCAGCAATTGCTAATTTCTTTTTTTTTTTTTTCGCGAGGTAGTGCATCGTGGCAGAAACGATTCGAGGAAATAAAGTACAATAGGTTTCGCTACAAATCATCGAGAAAATTGATTTTATATTTAACGTGACATTTCACAAATGTTTTTAATAGCTCTTATATTTGTGGAGCAATTAATTATGTGTCAAATGTATTTCATGCATATAACTCAAATATGGATCCTAAAATGATTGCTATCTCAATATAAATTTCCTTAATTATATACTAAATCGTGATTGTTTGTCACGCTATCTGTATCACATTGGCATTTTTGATAGCCCAAATTGTCTGCTCTATGGGAAAAATTATGTCATGGATAGGCACCATATAACTGGTTGCCTGTCCAAGCTTGGGGCCTCCGAGGTAAAAATATATTGGAGTGCTAGAATTTTTCTGATGAGACATTAACTTTTTTTCTCTTATTGGTTCTTTTTCTTGTAAGAGTTTGGTATTTTCTTCTGCCATTGGCAAAAAAAAACATACTAAATATCTAAAGCAGAGAAAGAAGTGATTTCTTTCGTTGCCTTTGTTGTAGTTTTCGAATGTCGAACATTTTTGAAACGTGGCCATTCACTATGGAGCAGAATCAGCGTTACACAAAATGTATCTTGGTGGCTTTGAAACACAGAATCCCCATTTTAGAACATCCATTTTAATTTTTTAAGGGCCAAACACTTTTCTGCTTGAAGGAAAGGAATAAAATTTGATTTTTTCACCAATAATATCCCAATTAAGGGAATAATAGTGAAAATATATGGTAAAATAATTTTTCCCGGAAGTTACAATACGCTGCGAATACTTTTATATACATTAAAGTCTTTAAAGCTATGTTATATATGTAGGTTTGGTTTGTCACACTACCATCAATTTTTGAACACTTTAGGCTAATTAAAAAGCGACCTAATATTTAACATGAATTCCGAACTACTAACAAACATACAAGACTCCGCCATCAATTCTAACCTGAAGCATGGAACACCAGCACACCTGGAAGCATGAAGCATCGTAACAGGAAACTGACAGTTCTAAGTTTAAGCAGTCACTTTTAACTAACGTAATATAGCTTTGGTTTAGTTGTACACGTTTTTGATTAAGTCCTCAACATTCATCCATCCTCATATGCAGTCTGAAATGTAGTCCCCAGAGGATTCTCAACTCACTAAAATTAAGACACACGATTATACAGTACGAAAGAAATTGGAAAAGTTTATTGTTTGAAGACAATGGAGATTATGTAATAATAAAAACCAGCGATTGGGAATAGTTTGGAACTGATCGATAGCAATCGAGAGCAGAGTGCTGTTACAGGAAAAGAAAATTGATCTTTTCCGAAATTACTAATTCTTTTCTTTTTCCCGCGAGGTTGTGTATCGTGGTAGAAACGAATCGGGTAAATAAAGTACAATAGATTTCTCTACAAATCATCAATAAAATTGATTTTCTATTTAACGTGACATAAAACGGAAATTTTAACAATAGCCTTTAATAGCTAATATATTTGTGGAGCAATTAATGAAGTGCCAAATGCATGTCATACATAGAACACAAACATGTATCCTAAAATAATTACTAAATTTACTTAATTATATCCTAATCACTTAAAGCAGAGAGCAAAGTCATTTGTTGTTGTGGTTTTCGAATGTCGAGCATTTTGACCTGTGGTCATTCGCTACGTCGCAGAATCAGCGTTGTACCAAATACATTTGGGTGGCTTTGAAACACAGAATTCCCATTTAATACATCCATTTTAACTAAATAAGGGCCAAATGCTTTTCTACTTGAGGCATTTGATTTTTGCACCAATAATAGCCCAATTAAATGAATAATAGTGAAAATATACTTTTTAAAAATTATTTTCACGCAATTTACAATACATTGCGATTATTTTTATATGAATTAAAGTTTTTAAAGCTATGCTATATATAGGTTTAGTTTGATTTGCTTTGTTATACTATCATTATGTTTTGCACACTTTTGGCTAATTAGACCGCCACCTACTGCTTAACATGGATTCCGAACCACTAACAAACATCCATACCACCGCCATTAATTATAATCTGAAGCATGCTGTACCGTAGGTCAGAGTGCTAATCAATTGGCCATCAGGCCGCATGTTATGTAAAGCTACCTTATCAGATGGTTAGAATTCGGTAGAAGAAAACACAACTTCATAAAATATTTCGAACTGGTATCGACAATAATTTGAAAAAAAAAATCTGAAAATTGTCTAAAAAAATTAATCGTTTTAAAATTTATCATGAGAGACGAAATATAGTTTCTCATAATCGAAAAAACTTTCCCCGCAACTGGCAGTAAAAGAGATTTGAATAATTTATCATTCAAAATAGAAAATAAAATTAATGTAATGCTGTATTTTAAACAAGGCAATCTAAATGGATAACAAAAAAATTCCAAGAGTTTCATCAATAAGATTCTCAACAGAACAAAGAACTTCTCAAAACTCTTCTAACAGAACAGAAGAGAAGAAATTTTCTGTCCAACGGATTTATCTTACAACCTCTGGCACCATCCATTGCAGTCGCTGCTTTCACAACCATAGAGACTAGAGAGCGATTGGGACAATATATTTATCGCGGTACACATAAGTGGAACACGAGGCTCACTGATATTAAAAAACCAGGCTGCCTGGTGGAAATTTCACCGGGTTTCTCCCCACGACACGCAAATGCGAGTCATCATCATCTTCTTCATTGGGGCAACAACCTCATGGTGGGTCAAGGCTGTCTGCATACAGGATTTTGGATGCTTGGACATTAGATGCTTTTTCTTTTTACGGGGTATGGTTGTCAGCCAGATGCCCAGTAGTCAAATTAGACACAAACCTATGGTTTAAAGCGAATACCGAACAACTAAAAACCTCCATGACACCGCCAGGACGTGAACCCGAAACTTGTATCACCGAGCCCCAGAGAGCTAGTTACTTGGTCATCAGGACTTAATGCATGGCACCCATAAATACGAGTCAATATACCAATAAACGTCTTCCCATAATGCAATTTAATCCCATCAATAAACGTCGATGGGCTAATCGCGGTACACATAAGTGGAACACGAGGCTCACTGATATTAAAAAAAAAGAACCCCAGCATAGATACGGAAGCTACAGATATTGCATCACATGATTCCTAGATCGGTGTTATTTACCAAATTGCTATTAATATTGCAAATTTGACTAAATGATATCTTATTTGCATGCGAGTTTATTTTTTATAGTTTAATAAAAATATAAAAAAAAATATATTTCATTCCAGTTTTAAAATCTTATTTATATTCTTAAAAAATGTTTGGTTTACATGGTATAGAAATCGGTAGACAGTAAACTTTTTTAAACTATGCAGATCAACTGCAATAAGGTTTGGTATCTTAAACATTATCCTGACTTTCTTGACTGCATCAAGATTTAAAACATTCCATTTATTTAACTTATTTTTCAACCGATCTTCTAGAAAACATCCTTTGTAAAATTTTATAACGTAACTTACATGCATGATTGAAATTCAATAAAAAAAAATAATAGATTACAAAACTATAAAATATATTCGGAATCACTTTCGAAATTCATGAGGTTCTTAAACGCAATGACCCACTTTTTTTCAAAATGTCAGAAAACAACAGTTCGTATGCAATGCATGCGTGTACCAAGTGCTCAAGACATCATCGAATGAAATACAACCCTTGTTGTTATGTTTGTTTTTTAAAGCAATGGGGTAGTTGAAAACCATCCAGATAAAAATGGAACTGTTATAAGGGATTTTCTACGTGACTTTCATTTTTTTTAATCAAGATGGATGGGACGGTGGGAAATGTTTCTAGCTTTTGACCGTATGACACGCAAATATCGATCATGTTACCCCTAAATGTTCTTGATGAAGGAAATTTCCTGCCATAATTAATCATCTGTTAATTATTTCACAATGCACAAATGAGTGAAACATGAATCTACATGAGCTACATGAGCCTGGATCCCCATCATAGAATCGGAAACTATGGGTATTTATAAAATTGTTGCAAATTTTGTAATTTTTTTCAACATTTCAATTTTTAATCAAGATGGATGGGACGGTGGGAAATGTTTCTAGCTTTTGACCGTATGACACGCAAATATCGATCATGTTACCCCTAAATGTTCTTGATGAAGGAAATTTCCTGCCATAATTACACATCTGTTAATTATTTCACAATGCACAAATGAGTGAAACATGAATCTACATGAGCTACATGAGCCTGGATCCCCATCATAGAATCGGAAACTATGGGTATTTATAAAATTGTTGCAAATTTTGTAATTTTTTCAACATTTCAATTTTTAATCAAGATGGATGGACGGTGGGAAATGTTTCTAGCTTTTGACCGTATGACACGCAAATATCGATCATGTTACCCCTAAATGTTCTTGATGAAGGAAATTTCCTGCCATAATTACTCATCTGTTAATTATTTCACAATGCACAAATGAGTGAAACATGAATCTACATGAGCTACATGAGCCTGGATCCCCATCATAGAATCGGAAACTATGGGTATTTATAAAATTGTTGCAAATTTTGTAATTTTTTCAACATTTCAATTTTTAATCAAGATGGATGGGACGGTGGGAAATGTTTCTAGCTTTTGACCGTATGACACGCAAATATCGATCATGTTACCCCTAAATGTTCTTGATGAAGGAAATTTCCTGCCATAATTACACATCTGCTAATTATTTCACAATGCACAAATGAGTGAAACATGAATCTACATGAGCTACATGAGCCTGGATCCCCATCATAGAATCGGAAACTATGGGTATTTATAAAATTGTTGCAAATTTTGTAATTTTTTTCAACATTTCAATTTTTAATCAAGATGGATGGGACGGTGGGAAATGTTTCTAGCTTTTGACCGTATGACACGCAAATATCGATCATGTTACCCCTAAATGTTCTTGATGAAGGAAATTTCCTGCCATAATTACACATCTGTTAATTATTTCACAATGCACAAATGAGTGAAACATGAATCTACATGAGCTACATGAGCCTGGATCCCCATCATAGAATCGGAAACTATGGGTATTTATAAAATTGTTGCAAATTTTGTAATTTTTTTCAACATTTCAATTTTTAATCAAGATGGATGGGACGGTGGGAAATGTTTCTAGCTTTTGACCGTATGACACGCAAATATCGATCATGTTACCCCTAAATGTTCTTGATGAAGGAAATTTCCTGCCATAATTACACATCTGCTAATTATTTCACAATGCACAAATGAGTGAAACATGAATCTACATGAGCTACATGAGCCTGGATCCCCATCATAGAATCGGAAACTATGGGTATTTATAAAATTGTTGCAAATTTTGTAATTTTTTTCAACATTTCAATTTTTAATCAAGATGGATGGGACGGTGGGAAATGTTTCTAGCTTTTGACCGTATGACACGCAAATATCGATCATGTTACCCCTAAATGTTCTTGATGAAGGAAATTTCCTGCCATAATTACACATCTGCTAATTATTTCACAATGCACAAATGAGTGAAACATGAATCTACATGAGCTACATGAGCCTGGATCCCCATCATAGAATCGGAAACTATGGGTATTTATAAAATTGTTGCAAATTTTGTAATTTTTTTCAACATTTCAATTTTTAATCAAGATGGATGGGACGGTGGGAAATGTTTCTAGCTTTTGACCGTATGACACGCAAATATCGATCATGTTACCCCTAAATGTTCTTGATGAAGGAAATTTCCTGCCATAATTACACATCTGTTAATTATTTCACAATGCACAAATGAGTGAAACATGAATCTACATGAGCTACATGAGCCTGGATCCCCATCATAGAATCGGAAACTATGGGTATTTATAAAATTGTTGCAAATTTTGTAATTTTTTTTCAACATTTCAATTTTTAATCAAGATGGATGGGACGGTGGGAAATGTTTCTAGCTTTTGACCGTATGACACGCAAATATCGATCATGTTACCCCTAAATGTTCTTGATGAAGGAAATTTCCTGCCATAATTACACATCTGCTAATTATTTCACAATGCACAAATGAGTGAAACATGAATCTACATGAGCTACATGAGCCTGGATCCCCATCATAGAATCGGAAACTATGGGTATTTATAAAATTGTTGCAAATTTTGTAATTTTTTCAACATTTCAATTTTTAATCAAGATGGATGGGACGGTGGGAAATGTTTCTAGCTTTTGACCGTATGACACGCAAATATCGATCATGTTACCCCTAAATGTTCTTGATGAAGGAAATTTCCTGCCATAATTACACATCTGTTAATTATTTCACAATGCACAAATGAGTGAAACATGAATCTACATGAGCTACATGAGCCTGGATCCCCATCATAGAATCGGAAACTATGGGTATTTATAAAATTGTTGCAAATTTTGTAATTTTTTTCAACATTTCAATTTTTAATCAAGATGGATGGGACGGTGGGAAATGTTTCTAGCTTTTGACCGTATGACACGCAAATATCGATCATGTTACCCCTAAATGTTCTTGATGAAGGAAATTTCCTGCCATAATTACACATCTGTTAATTATTTCACAATGCACAAATGAGTGAAACATGAATCTACATGAGCTACATGAGCCTGGATCCCCATCATAGAATCGGAAACTATGGGTATTTATAAAATTGTTGCAAATTTTGTAATTTTTTTCAACATTTCAATTTTTAATCAAGATGGATGGGACGGTGGGAAATGTTTCTAGCTTTTGACCGTATGACACGCAAATAAATGATCGATCATGTTACCCCTAAATGTTCTTGATGAAGGAAATTTCCTGCCATAATTACACATCTGCTAATTATTTCACAAAAATGAGTGAAACATGAATCTACATGAGCTACATGAGCCTGGATCCCCATCATAGAATCGGAAACTATGGGTATTTATAAAATTGTTGCAAATTTTGTAATTTTTTTCAACATTTCAATTTTTAATCAAGATGGATGGGACGGTGGGAAATGTTTCTAGCTTTTGACCGTATGACACGCAAATATCGATCATGTTACCCCTAAATGTTCTTGATGAAGGAAATTTCCTGCCATAATTACACATCTGCTAATTATTTCACAATGCACAAATGAGTGAAACATGAATCTACATGAGCTACATGAGCCTGGATCCCCATCATAGAATCGGAAACTATGGGTATTTATAAAATTGTTGCAAATTTTGTAATTTTTTTCAACATTTCAATTTTTAATCAAGATGGATGGGACGGTGGGAAATGTTTCTAGCTTTTGACCGTATGACACGCAAATATCGATCATGTTACCCCTAAATGTTCTTGATGAAGGAAATTTCCTGCCATAATTACTCATCTGTTAATTATTTCACAATGCACAAATGAGTGAAACATGAATCTACATGAGCTACATGAGCCTGGATCCCCATCATAGAATCGGAAACTATGGGTATTTATAAAATTGTTGCAAATTTTGTAATTTTTTTTCAACATTTCAATTTTTAATCAAGATGGATGGGACGGTGGGAAATGTTTCTAGCTTTTGACCGTATGACACGCAAATATCGATCATGTTACCCCTAAATGTTCTTGATGAAGGAAATTTCCTGCCATAATTACTCATCTGTTAATTATTTCACAATGCACAAATGAGTGAAACATGAATCTACATGAGCTACATGAGCCTGGATCCCCATCATAGAATCGGAAACTATGGGTATTTATAAAATTGTTGCAAATTTTGTAATTTTTTTCAACATTTCAATTTTTAATCAAGATGGATGGGACGGTGGGAAATGTTCAACATTTAAATTTTTTTTATCAAGATGGATCGGTGGGAAATGTTTAGCTTTTGACCGTATGACACGCAAATATCGATCATGTTACCCCTAAATGTTCTTGATGAAGGAAATTTCCTGCCATAATTACACATCTGCTAATTATTTCACAATGCACAAATGAGTGAAACATGAATCTACATGAGCTACATGAGCCTGGATCCCCATCATAGAATCGGAAACTATGGGTATTTATAAAATTGTTGCAAATTTTGTAATTTTTTTCAACATTTCAATTTTTAATCAAGATGGATGGGACGGTGGGAAATGTTTCTAGCTTTTGACCGTATGACACGCAAATATCGATCATGTTACCCTAAATGTTCTTGATGAAGGAAATTTCCTGCCAAATTACACATCTGCTAATTATTTCACAATGCACAAATGAGTGAAACATGAATCTACATGAGCTAAAGCCTGATTCTTAGAATCGGAAACTATGGGTATTTATAAAATTTTGCAAATTTTGTAATTTTTTTTTTCAACATTTCAATTTTTATCAAGATGGATGGGACGGTGGGAAATGTTTCTGCTTTGACCGTAACGCAAATATCGATCATGTTACCCCTAAATGTTCTTGATGAAGGAAATTTCCTGCCATAATTGCATCTGTTAATTATTTCAAATGCACAAATGAGTGAAACATGAATCTACATGAGCTACATGAGCCTGGATCCCCATCATAGAATCGGAAACTATGGGTATTTATAAAATTGTTGCAAATTTTGTAATTTTTTTTTTTCAACATTTCAATTTTTAATCAAGATGGATGGGACGGTGGGAAATGTTTCTAGCTTTTGACCGTATGACACGCAAATATCGATCATGTTAAATGTTCTTGATGAAGGAAATTTCCTGCCATAATTACACATCTGCTAATTATTTCACAATGCACAAATGAGTGAAACATGAATCTACATGAGCTACATGAGCCTGGATCCCCATCATAGAATCGGAAACTATGGGTATTTATAAAATTGTTGCAAATTTTGTAATTTTTTTTCAACATTTCAATTTTTAATCAAGATGGATGGGACGGTGGGAAATGTTTCTAGCTTTTGACCGTATGACACGCAAATATCGATCATGTTACCCCTAAATGTTCTTGATGAAGGAAATTTCCTGCCATAATTACACATCTGTTAATTATTTCACAATGCACAAATGAGTGAAACATGAATCTACATGAGCTACATGAGCCTGGATCCCCATCATAGAATCGGAAACTATGGGTATTTATAAAATTGTTGCAAATTTTGTAATTTCCCCCTGCTATGGGTATTTATAAAATTGTTGCATTTTTGTTTCAACATTTCAATTTTTAATCAAGATGGATGGGACGGTGGGAAATGTTTCTAGCTTTTGACCGTATGACACGCAAATATCGATCATGTTACCCCTAAATGTTCTTGATGAAGGAAATTTCCTGCCATAATTACACATCTGCTAATTATTTCACAATGCACAAATGAGTGAAACATGAATCTACATGAGCTACATGAGCCTGGATCCCCATCATAGAATCGGAAACTATGGGTATTTATAAAATTGTTGCAAATTTTGTAATTTTTTTCAACATTTCAATTTTTAATCAAGATGGATGGGACGGTGGGAAATGTTTCTAGCTTTTGACCGTATGACACGCAAATATCGATCATGTTACCCCTAAATGTTCTTGATGAAGGAAATTTCCTGCCATAATTACTCATCTGTTAATTATTTCACAATGCACAAATGAGTGAAACATGAATCTACATGAGCTACATGAGCCTGGATCCCCATCATAGAATCGGAAACTATGGGTATTTATAAAATTGTTGCAAATTTTGTAATTTTTTTCAACATTTCAATTTTTAATCAAGATGGATGGGACGGTGGGAAATGTTTCTAGCTTTTGACCGTATGACACGCAAATATCGATCATGTTACCCCTAAATGTTCTTGATGAAGGAAATTTCCTGCCATAATTACACATCTGCTAATTATTTCACAATGCACAAATGAGTGAAACATGAATCTACATGAGCTACATGAGCCTGGATCCCCATCATAGAATCGGAAACTATGGGTATTTATAAAATTGTTGCAAATTTTGTAATTTTTTCAACATTTCAATTTTTAATCAAGATGGATGGGACGGTGGGAAATGTTTCTAGCTTTTGACACAAATGAGTATGACTACATGAGCAAATATCGATCATGGGTATTTATAAAATTGTTGCAAATTTTGTAATTTTTTCAACATTTATTTTTAATCAAGATGGATCTTGATGAAGGAAAATTAATTCATTGTAATAAATTGTTTTAAGTTATTACGACATGTTTATTGTTACTTAATTGATTTTTAGATTTTCATTTTCATTGAATAAATTTTAAGTTGAGAAAACAAACTTAGTGTATGTTGATTTAAGTTACAGAAAATTTAAAATTCTTTGAACATTAATTATTTTGATTGGGTAATTTTCCCTTCCAATTCTTTAAAAAAAAAAGAGTTAATAATGGTTTTAGTTTGACATCTATATTCATATAAAGAATTTATTTTTTTTTACATTAATACTCAATAGTATACAAAATTTATATAATATCAATACTATATTCGCACTTAATGGTATATAATATCCTCAGAAAATTGTTTATTTCGTCAAAAAGCTTTGTTTTATTAAAATGTTAATGATAATCTTAAACTTCAAATATTCAATGAGTTTTTAAAGAATATGATGAATTTTCTGTGAACATTAATTATTTTAAATGGACAATTTTTCTTCTTTTTTAAAATTCGTTCCAATTTAAAAAAAAAAGGAATTAATAATGGTTTTAGTTTGACAGCTATATTTATGTAAAGAAGTCTTTCATTTCATTAATGCTCAATAATATGCAAAAGTATATAGTATCAATAATATACATGCACTTAATGGTATGCAATATCCTCACAAACTGTATATTTAGTAAAAATTTGTTTTATTCCATTGTTAATGATAATCTTAAAACTTAAAAAATATTCTCAATGAATTACTATAGAATCCTGCTCTATTTTCAAAACATTATCATTATCATTATCAAACACTATCATTTACTATTAGTTAATATAGGTATATAAATAACTAATGATGAAATTTTTATGATGAATATTTTCATTTATTTATTATTAATGCATATTTATTAAGACGTTAGCACTTTTATAGGCACTTTTCAGTAAGTGAAAAGATCTATTTATTTCACAATCATTCTTATGATTTTAACACTGACTTCAGAAAAAATTATTTGTCTGTGCATAAAGTTCTTCAAATGTATACCAGTGATAAAAAAAAAGGATGCATCTCTATAAAAAGAAAATCATAAAGTAAAACTGGGATGCATCTTTCAGAGAGAAGATTCTTAATTTTTTTCTTACGAGAAAAAAAAAACTCACGGATATTGGTCGGAAGAAGCTTTGGAATTTGCAAATAGAACTTTATTTTTTAAGCCCGCGAATCTCAGAGGTGAATGACATTTTCTGAATAACGAGGTATGGACACTCGCCAAGGAGACAGCGACACATCTTTCAAAAACCGAACCAAACCGTACCCGATAAGTAAAAGCGTATATTTATATATCTACATGGGTTTTTTTTCTTCTTTCTTTCTTCTTTTAATTCCACTCCCAACTTTTCTTTTTCATCTTTTTTTAACCAGTTTATTTATCTCACGGTAAATTTGTCACTGTCAGAGATACGGTTTTCAACTTATGCAGAAATTGAAAAGAAAAGTGTGAAGAGGAAAAAAAGTTATCATTATCATTATTATTATTTTTTTTAACATTATCATTATTCAGTTATTTTATTCGTGATGTCCTGGCAGAATACGAAATTAAAAGGTTTTTTTGGACCTACAGCATCGAATGTTCTTCTGTGCGCGAGTGTTAATCATATGAGGAGCTGGACTGAATTAATTGCCAACCGTCAAACTTGTGTCGTATTCATCGACAGCATCGAATTGGAGGCAGTTCTACAGTGTAATATATTTCAAGAATAATGTCATTGCCAGTTATTACTGATGTGTATAGTAATAACGTAGTATGACAAATTCATGTATCGGCATGTTTGATGCTGGTACTTGTCAGCAGATATGAACCTAACTTTTGGCTGAAGGCATATTGCATTTGCTCCATGTCAAATCACATAGGGTTATTAATTATAGAAATATATCTAAGGAGGATCCTCATTACAGTGTTGAATGCATTCTTTTGTGTGGGAATTTATAGCTACTGTCGAAGCTATATTTTTCTCAAGCTGATTTATGTTGAAGGCTTTTGAAAGATTGGTTAATTACAACTAATTTGATACTTAATGAGTGTTATATTACAGCCTGTAGTATAATCTGAATCAGAAAAGGACTGGCTTTCAGCTGTATTCATAAAAAAAAAAGTTAATTTGTTTTTTTTTAGCACTGACATCTCTTACTGAAATTATATTTGGTGAAAATGTACCTTCCATCTTGTACTTGTGTATAAAAAGGAAAAATTTTAAAAATAATTTTCTGTAACTAAGTCAGACAAAAACCAAGAAATATTTACTTATTTAGAGTCATTCGTATTATATGTATCTCTGTATTGAATGAATGTATTGTATTGAATGTATTTCTTAAACAAATATTTGAATACATTTTTTCTCAAGCTGATTTATGTGAAGGCTTTTGAAAGATTGGTTAATTACAACTAATTTGATACTTAATGAGTGTTATATTACAACCTGTAGTATAATCTGAATCATAAAAAGAACTGGCTTTGAGCATATATTTATATAAAAGAAAAGTTAATGTGTTTTTTAACACTGATATCTTATACTGAAATTATATTTGGTAAAAATGTACCGTCCGTCTACTTGTGAGTAAAAAAAGTAAAAATTTGTTTAAAATAATTTTCTGAACTTAAATCAGACAAAAATCAAGAAATATTTACTTATTTATAGTCATTTGTTATTGTATTGAATATAGCTCTTAAACAAATGTTTCTCAAAAATTGATTATTGTTTTATGACGAGATTTAAGGAATCCAAATATATTCTAAATTCGAAAAATAAATTCGTTTTTAAGATTTCGATTTCATTTTATTTCCTGATTTGTTATCTTTTATTTAATGCATCATTTATGTATCTACTCCAATGGATGGTATATTAAAATGTCTTTTTATAAAAAGGGAGATATGATTAAGATGTCGATCTGCATTAACTTTAAATGCTGTTTTTCTCTAAATATGTAATTTTGAATTTCATTTTACCTTTTCTATATATAACTGCTAGACATGATGCATTAATATATTTTATCCATTAGTAAATAAATTATTTTTAGATTAATTAATTAAACCGTTTATTGAGATTGTTCTTTTGAAAATTAAAAATCTAAAGAAGCTCAAGATTTATTTTTGATGTATAACTTTATTATTTTTAATAATATCCCCCCAAAAAAAACTCTTCAATTTTAACCTCAGATTAATTTAGAAATTTTTTTAAACAATCATAAAAATAAGACAAGACAGTAAGACAGTACATTTAGTAGTTTTTAAGAAAAGTTACAAACAAAAAAAATGGTAACTTTAGTATTACGTGCATAGGAGTAACGTGCATAATAGTATCATTTTGAAATTTTGCATATATTCAAAATACCCCTTTTTTTCAGTTCACTATTTCAAAGTTAACAGTTTTCCATTTATCATTTTATAACAACATTTGTTAATGATTGTCTTTAATTAAGTATTTTCGTTATAATTAAACAAATTCCACTAAAAATATTTTTACAGAAATTTCAAATATCGAATAACTGATTTTAAAAAGGGATTATTACAAGGCAGAATAATAACAAATTTAGAAAATTTAAAAGATATATAAAATATATTTCGTCGTATTAGATTAAATATGGTTATTAGGTTCATTTCTTAATTTTTATTTTTCAGTTGCATTTGGTTTCCTTTTACTGTTCTCTACTCTGTTTTAATGTTAAATGTAAATAAATTTACATTTAACAATACTTTGATTTTGCAGATTTTTACATGAAAACATCTTTATCAAAAAATAATCAAAATATATTTTTAAACATATTTTTTTTTTTTATTATTTTATTTTTTTTTCATTTGCACAATAAACATTAGAAATCATATATCAATTGAAAAAATTTATTCGAATTTACAACATATTTTTAGCAATTATATTTGTGACTCTATCGAATGACAGTGATTCGATAATATTTCTTAGCTACACATTTGGAAGTAACTTTTTAATATTTTTATAAACACTTGAGGAATAGATTTCAAAATGTTTTGCTATCAGTAGCTTTGGCATATGGTTACCAAATGCCACGAAATTTTACCTTAAAATCAATTTCAAATTTCACCCAACAAAATAAAATTACCTCTTTTCAAAAACATGGATGGCAACCACTTCATTAAATCCACCACTGCAATAGAACCATAAAAAATTAACTTTTAATATTTTTTTCAATTCACTTAAGGAATAGGTTTCAAAATGCTTTTTCTATCTGTAGCCTCGGCATAAGGTTACCAAACGAAATTTTTACCTTAAAATCAATTTCAAATTTCGCTAACAAAGTAAAAATTATCTCTTTTCAAAAGCATGGATGGCAACACTTTATTAAATCCACCCCACATCCTCCACCTCAGCAATGAACCATAAATTCCGAAAGTGACGAATGGGCAGAATAAATAATAAGGTTCTCATCTTCTGTCATTATAAGCGCGAGATATCCGGCTCTAGTTGGACGGGTTCAATACCACGACGTCCCTTTGATGAATGGTTTTTCGCCTGACTTTTAGCGCTTCCGTCTTTAGCACTGTGACTGTGATGGTTTTCCTGCAACCGGGCGATATCCAATTACCCTTATTAATTGACAGAAGAAGACATCAATGCACTAAGTGCTTTGCTTCATCTAGGCTCGACCAAGGTGAAAACTGATGCAAGCCAGATAGGCATGAAAGATATGGGGTTGGTATATGATGATCTACTTAGCTAATGCTTTTCCTGGCTGAAAGATGTTTGTAACTGCCAACAAGAAGTAGTGTCATTTACATAGAATAGCAAGATGGTCAACAAATATAGGTGCAAAACAATAGATTTCAAATTTTGCTTGCCTAACACAACTTATTTTACATTGCTTTAAATTGATACTTCAATTTTATTTCTTAATGCCTGTTCAATTTTAATTTTAGAAAAACCTTTTGGAATATCCGAAGAGATCAGATTATTTTTATCAGATGTCACTTAACAGTTTAAAATGTATTTTAAAATAATTTTAAATTTTTAATTATTTTTTAAAAAAAATTTCTAAGAAATTTTAATTGCTATACATTTTTGAAAGATGCACACACATTTGATGACACACACACACAAAGGTGCATACACATTTTTAAAGATTATTCACATTATAAACGATTATTCAAAGATTCAAATTATTCAAAGATTATTCATTATTTCATTATATAAGATTATTCGCATAACAAAAAACGAAAAATATTTAACATATATATTTCATTCCTTTATATATAATAAAGAATAATGTAAAATAGCTAATAAAAAACTTGATGCGTGATATTAACATTTTTTTCGATTTTTTTTTCATAACCAAGTGCAAAAAACATTTGTCAAATGACTTTTATTTATCGAAATTTTGACATTAATTTCTAAAAATGTTTGTTCTTAAATACATAAAGACACAACTACTTTTACGCTTTTTGATGTATTACTTAGCCAGAAACAACTTTGTTTAGCGCGATTTGGTATGAAAATGTATCATACAATAAAAATCGCAGCGATGAAATTTAAAAATCCTCAAAAATTACAAACCATATTTTTATAAATAAAATAGACTTATAAAGAGACTGACCGATGTCTGTATTCCTACATTATGTGATGCTTTCGAGTTCCATCTTCATACATATCCAGTTACAATTTATTTTTCCGAAAAATAAATAGCACATAAATTCTACTCTGAAAAACTTGGAAGATGAATTAACGCTCTAATAATCTCGACTTCCTGACTCGCTTTCAAGATTAATAGCCGAAACCTGTGCAAACACATACGCCAAGAAAACGCAGAATATAAATCTTGGCCCTCAAACAATAAAAGCGTAGGCTCTAAGATACAAGAATCACGACGCTTACTAGCAGTTTAGTCGAGAATTATAGTCACACCTACGTGTCCAGCTAGCGAATGGACATAAATCTTCCTATCTTTTAAACATCATGACGCTTTTCAATGGAATAATAGTGCTTCATTTCCTCCTCACTTTTAAAAATATCTTTATTTCTAGCAATTATGTTTAATGAATTATTGTTCTATTATATTTTATTCAATGCATTTGAGGAGAAAGAGTTGAAAGAGGGTTGGGGCTCATAATTAAAATGTATTTCTTCCTTTTTTGGATGTGTTTTGGATTACATGTTATACTTGGTATTACGGATCAATATGATACATGACAAGATTGTTATAAAAAATTTAATAACTGTTGCATTAAATAATTGAATTTTACTTCCGAAACTCCTTTTACTTCGATTGTTTTAAATCAACGATGTCTAATCTTCCCCATCTTTAATTGGTGAATTTGAAAAAAAAAAAAAAAAAAAAAAAACAATGTCTATTCTTCCAGCTTCTGAACTGATGTTTTAAAAAACACTCGCAAACCTCATTTCTTTACTTTTGTTTTTGTTTTATCAGGGTGATTTGTATTCCAATTACATGTCTATGGACCGACAGACGATGTGGAGAGGATATTACCTCTCGGGAGGACTTTTAGGAATAACTGTCTTTCATTTGCATATGGGAGAAAACCCGAAAGGCTCCCACAAGGCATCCTGACTATCAATACAATTTTCAAGAATTTAAACCCGACCTGCCCGAAGGCTTACGGAAACACTGCATGGCCAGAAGCGCAGACAGAACCAACTCAGGGCTACCAGGATTCCGCCTTATTCGGCTCCACGGATAGGGTGATTTGTAATAAGTACAACACCCCCACCGCCTTTGGCTGCCCTCAACTGGGCTTGTTGTACTCAGGGCATCAACGTCCACGCTACAGAACGTGTTCGAGCACACCCGCGGAGATGTATGGGTCTCTTAGCCGTCTTAAGTAACGTTTTCAGGGGCACCACGAGGAGGTGGACCCAAAGCGCTCTCCTTTATCAATACAAATCAAACAAGCAAGAATCAAATGTTTGGGAACTTCAAATTTTAAACTATTCAATTCAAAGTTGAACAAATAAAAGGAAATTTCCAGCAATTTCTAAATTTTACATTTGCTAGAAAGAGGAAAAGGAGCATGAGTGCCGAGTGATTGGCGCTAGGTGCACAGGTTTTTGGTTCGAACCATGTTTGTTTTGGATGTGTGTAGTGGTTTGGTTCGGTTCCACCTTAAAAAATAGGTCCCAGTATAATATGACAATAGAGAATTGGGCGTAAGGCTGACACCCAAACCCCGTAATGTTTGGGAATCTGGCTGACGGCCTTGGCCCACCAAAGAACTGTTGTTCCATTGAAGAAGAGGATATATGAAAATGTTCATGAGCATCAATTTTTAATATTAATTTTGTGTTTTGTTAAATATTTTTAATTTTTATCTATATTTGTATATTACGCCTTTTTTTTAATCCAATTGTGTTATTTTTTTTTTTTATCCATTTATTCACTTCTTGTAAATGTATAGTCTCCTTCCGTCATTTAAAACTTTAAATTTACTTCCAAATCTTTAAAGAATCTGTTTATTTATTATCTTTCGCATAAGACATTGTTAGGTGAGTTTTTTTCTAATTAAATTTTCTTGGAAATTTCCGAAGGAAGTAGAAAATAAGTACACACAACGAAAAATTTTTTTCATTTCCATGTTATAATTTGCAGATTATAACTCTGTAATTATAGTATTTCTATATGCAACGAAGTTTCAAAATACTGTAATATTTTGATACTTGACTTGCAATAAACGACTTTTCATATATATTATAAATTAAATTCTGGAGATGATATATTTTTATAGGACATCAACCATGAAATATCCTATCTGAAGTCAAAATATCGAAAAGAGCTGTTTAATCGATTATAGGACAGAGGTTAAAACCTTTCAACAACTCGTTGAGCAGTGGAGATATTAAGTGAAGGAAGAAGAAAAAAAAAATAGAATTAAGCAGTTAGAAGATTTATGATTCAATTTTTGGAAGGGAAGAGTCATTTGTCTTGGACCAACCAGCCTGGTATTGTGGGCAAGGGTTTGAAAACCGAGGCACTTATGTAGAATTGAATTTGCGGCACCAGTTTTTTGAGAACTACTTCACAACTTTTCCGTCTTCTTCTCGTCATTATTTTATCCGTCATGCCCTGTAAACTTTTTACCACTGTAACCGAAACCTTCACCCGCCATTTCGGTGCCACGAAGACAATAAATTTCACAGACATTGTCATTCGAATTAATGGCTCTGGAAAAAGTTCTGTAAGTGCTATCGAGACCCCATCTGATTGATTTTTAAAAATACCCGCAGTAAAAAAAAAAAAAAAAAAAAAAAAAGAGAGACGATAAGCCTAACTAATATTGCAGCTGCTTGGTTGATGCAGAGAAGAGCTTTCCTCTGACCTCCTTTTGCCCCAAACCATAAAATATAAACTGAATGGCAAATTACACACCTCATTGATAACATGTGCTGTCAATGGATAGTTCTCCTACATTAATTTTTTTCGAATCGATTTTAAGAATGTGTTGGAACAAATGTTTTTTTATTTTCTTCTTGCATATTCCTTGTTGTTGACCACTTATAACGCGCATTGCTCCTTCAGCAGATTATTTCTTTAGCATCAATCCTACTTTTTTTTACCAGCATGCTTATTGTTACTATTTTCCAAGGAAAAAAAAAACATCACATATTTCTTAATTCTGCAATAATTTTCAAGATATAGATCTAATTTAATAGTTAAAAAGGTAATATTATCTGAAGTTATATTTCTTTTAAAATTACATTATATTTATTATAGTCTTTTCCATTACTTGTAAGATTTATAGAACTCTTTTTTACAACATGAGTTCCTTACCTTGCTTACCATTAATTTGCTGGCAAAACAAAAACTTTTTCAATAGAATGCATAATTTAAAAGTTCATATAAATTTTTATAATGTCAAATATCATCCTGTAATGTTTTAGTCTTCTTTTTTAAATAATAGATTTACAAATAAATGTTTACAATTACTTATTGGCTATAATGATTGAAGCACATTAAAAACAATTTAACAATCCTCTGTAAAACCATTATTGAATATAAGTTTCCTTTTTTCAAATCTGTAAATTCTGTAAACTTTTATTCAAATTTGATAGCAAACATTATTACTCATTGAAAAAAAAAATATTTAGAAGTAAACAGTGAAAATATTTACTATTATTTATTGACTATTACATTAAAACAATTTAGGGTACTTACGTACTAACGGTACCTTGGCGACAGACTTGGCGTTTTTAAGTGTCGCCAATGGAACCCCTGCAGATTTGGCGGTTTTTCAGTGGCGGCAATACAGTAACCCCTGCAGATTTGGCATTTTTTTTAAGTGGCGGCAATCTTAACAGCTGTAGATTTGCTGAGTTTCGACGCCATATTGTTGTGATACGAAAATGCGTATTTGGGTTTTACCAGAAACGGAGCACGATGCAATTTTATTTTTCCAGGAGCGAAATATTTTACCGAAACAACGAAAATGTCCAATTCCCATGACATGAAACTTTATTTTGGTGAAAGTAAGTTTTGGAAATGCAATTTCAGTCAGTGTGCTCATCGTGTGGGGTTCGAAAAGACAACTGGTTTGAAGGAAGCAAAATTCCATTTCGTACAGCTTTGAGATTCATATACTGCTGGTGCGAGGAGTAGACGTCGATTAAATTTTGTGAAAAGCAACTTGATATATCGGATAAAACTGTTATAGATTGGAACAATTACATGCATGAATTATGTGTCTTGGATATGGTGAATAAACCCAAAAAAAAAAAGACCAGGTGGACCAGATTGCATTGTGGAAATTGATGAAAGTTTGTTTACTAAACGTAAAAGTCGTTGTGGTCGGCATTTTTAAATCGTTTTGATTTTAAATGAAGTGTTTTATATATTTTATTGTTTTGATTTTAAATGAAGTGTTTTATATATTTTATTGTTTTGAATTTTTTTATTGTTTTGAATAAAAAAATATTTTGAAAGCGTTTTGATTGTTTTTTAAGTGTAAATTGGCGCCACTTAAAAACCGCCAAATCTGTAACGGCGGTTGGCGCGTTTTCACTAATTGTCGCCAAGGTACCGTTAGTACGTAAGTACCCAATTTAGTAATCCTCAGTAAAGCCATTATTAAACTTAAGTGTTCTTTTCCAAATCAAGAAAATTCTTTAAACTTATCTTCAAAATTTATAGAGAATGACGCAAGCATTATCACTCATTAAACCAGATAAACAATTACAAATAAACGTGAAAATATTTACTATTATTTATTGGCTATAATGACTGAAACACATTATAGCTAATAGAACACATTGTTGCACTGAAGCTTGTATAACACATTATAGCACCGAAGCATACATAAAACATTATAGCACATAACATATATAACACATTATAGCACTGAAACACATTGTAACTAATAGCTGAAACACAATAAAATAATTTAACAATCATCAGTAAAACAATTATTAAATTTAAGTGGTCATTTCCAATTCTAGAAAATTCTTTAAACTTATCTTCAAAATTGATAGAGGGTGACGAAAGATTCTTACTCATTAAAACAAACAAACAAACAAAAAAAAACTAAAATTTTACTTTTTCTGATGAAGGAGAAAAATTCTGTATATAGTATTTGAAAGTATCTAAATAATTCACTTTCATTATTAGTTTTATTAAACGAGTTATAGAATAACATCGCTACTAATAAACTTTTATACAATTACTTTTTTTTTTTTTAAACTGATGATCGAAAAAACACGTAACGATACTCGTTAAAACTAAGTTTTAACTCAGAATTCCAAAGCACTCTTTGGTTCTGAATCATATTAAACAACGACTCAAGGCAATTTTTCTGATGAGCGCACAATTGTTTTGTGGATGAAAAGCGAATGACGCCTTTCTTTGCTGCTTGCAAAGCTGGTTCCACTTTTCGTTAATGCTCCATTTCCAGGATTATTTCAATGAATCATAAGAAGTAGCACGTTAGCCAACAAAGGAGCGGGGAGCTCTTCCATCAACGGTATCCCGCGGTTGATGCTACTTAACGCTTTGAATGGAAGTTCTTCAAGACGAAATTTATTTACAAAGAACCTTCTTTGGATTTATTTGCAAGAGAGCTCTGTTGGTGAAAGAGTTGTTACCTATGGGCACATTTCTTTAACTATCACTTCTTTTAATTGTAATTATCACGAACTATTTTAATTAAATGAGGATTCTATTCAAGTTATTCAAGTTAAAGCAATTATAAATATTGCAATTGTTAAATTATATTTAAGTGTCTTTTTCAAATCAAGTAAATTCTTTAAACTTATCTTCAAAATTGATAGGTGGTGACGCAAACATTAACACTCATTAAAACCGGAAAAGGTAAAATTTTACTTCTCTGATAAATGAGAAGAAATTCTTTATATAGTAATCTAAAGAATTCTCCTTCATTATTAGTTTTATTAAAAAGTATTATAAAATAACAATGCTACTAATAAACTTTTATACAACTATTTATTTTTTAAAACTGGTGATAAAAAATAAAACATATGGTAATGCCCGTTAAAACTAAGTTTTAACTCAGAATCCCAAACTCTCAAGGCTTTGATTCTGAATCATATTAAACGACGACTCAAACCAATTTTTCTGATGAACGCACAATTGTTTTCTGGATGAAAAGCGAATGACGTCTTTCTTTGCTACTTGCAAAGCTCGTTCCACTTTTTCGTTAATGCTCTGTTTCCAGGATTATTTCAATGAATCATAAGAAGTAGCACGTCAGCCAACAAAGGAGCGGGGAACTCTTCCATCAACGGAATCCCGCAGTTGACGCTCGCTTTGAATGGAAGTTCTTGAAGACGAAATTTATTTGCTAAGAAGCTCTTTCTTTACCACAGAGAACTCTGTTGGTGAAAGAGTTGTTTACCTATGGACACATTTCTTTAACTAATCACTTCTTTTAATTGTAATTACCACGAAATATTTTAATTAAATGAGGTTTCTATTCAAGTTAGAAGCAATAATTTAAATTCTCATAAAGTTTTTGTCTGTTATGGATAATTAATGATTGGTTTTCATACTTAATTATATGCAGCAAGTTTTGTCTCTAAATAATATTCTATAATTAAAATTTAGTAATAAAGTGAACTCATTTTAAACATAAAAGGCATTTTTATGCTACTTAATCCAGAGAAGTTTATTAATAAATCATTTCTATTTAGTATTCATAAAGGATAAAATTCTGATTCATAAACGAATATAAAAAAAAATCTAATGAAATAGGTACGAAAAAGTGATTACATATGGTATCATTTCATAAAGCCTGTTGCCGTAACAGAGAGAAAATAGCTTTGGCTTATTATTATGTAAATAATAATTCAGAACGTTTTACTAAAAATTAATAAACGAATTAAAACTTTTTAATTAAAAAATGAATTTGGAAACGAATTAAAACATTTTAATTAAAAAAGAAAATTGAAAATGAATTAAAACGTTTTAATTAAAAAACGAATTTAAAAACAAATTAAAACATTTTAATTAAAAAATGAATTAAAATATTTTAATTAAAAACGATTTTTAAAAATGAATTAAAACGTTTTAATTAAAACACGAATTTAAAAATGAATTAAAAACATTTTAATTAAAAAACGAATTTATTGGCTTTAAGATGCATTCAATAAATTCTCTTAAAAACTATCACTTCAAATTCATATTTCTTAACTTATATTTAAGTTAAACAATTAAAATGGTTTTATTAATGATATTTTATAATTTTATTGCAATTGAATGTTACAATTTTATTGTTCAACCCGTTATAGTGTTTTAAAGTATTTGAAATTGATTGAATACAAAATAAATAAATAAATTCAGTTGTAAGAAAACCAACTGGTGCTGGTTTTATTTTTAAAAATATAAAATTTTGTAAAAAAAAAAAACCCGTCTAAAAATGTGTTTACCAAAAAATATTATTTTGCAGTAACTATAACAAAAATAGCCTTCAAAGAATTCAATCTAAATATTTTAACTTTATCAATAAATTTACTAAGAAAGCATAGTTGCTTTATAAAATTAACTATGAAATTTTATATGGGTTTTTTTTTCTTTTCTTTTTTCTCCCCCTTTTTTTTTCTGTTCTTTTTTGTTTATCCTACGCCTGTCTGTGGCTGTTCAGCCATACGACGCCGAGCTTACCAGTAGCGTGCCGTAAACGATAAAGACGATCACAATAGCAGATTTTGCATTACCCAGTGTGTACCACGAAGAGGCCTGTTACTCTTTTGTTACTTACCTACTATTATTACTCCTTTTATTACTTACTACTAACCTTTATTTTATGTAGAATAAATATCAAAGGTATGACTTCGCAAGGAACCTTCAAAACACAAATGGACTAATATTTACTTAAAATTTGTCTTAATTTTCACTTCAGCTTATGTTATAAATTTTTTAGTAAAAATTATATTTTTATTTACTTGTTATCTTACTAATATGAAATCTTTTTTCTAAAAACATTTTGTCCTTGGAGATTAAAATGCATTTAGTGCCATCTAATTAATTCATCGAAGGATGGATCCAAATTTATTGTTATTAACAATTGCCAAAAATACCTATAAAAATTTACATATTTTTAAAATTCTTTTCTTTTATATTTTCAGGTACCTGAGTGATAATAACATTACGACAATTGAAAACTCACCATTCCTCAATTTATCCAATCTACTAGAATTGTAAGTATTTTTAAAACGAGCTATCACATCACTATATTTATTTTTTATATCTTTAAAAATAATTAAGTCATGATAAATAAAAGATTATTTTTATAGTTTTATTTCAAATTGGATAAATAATCTAAACAATGTTGGACAATTTCTAGAAATATTTTTAAATTTCATATTTGTTGATGTTTTGTCAATTAGTGTAGTTTTAAATATACTGTTCTATCTTTATACAGTATGATTCAAAAGTCGATATACTCTCGATTATAAGTGTGCAATTCATGTCTAAAAATGAAATTAGTAAATGCACAAATTGTGATTCTCCTATTTACATAAATTAAGGTAGGGATAAAGTTTTGCACCAATAACAGTTTCTTTAAATTCCTGCACAACTTCCATATTGTAGACATAAAATTTCAGCTTCTTCACGTTGTGTTGATACATTTAGTACTTAACCCTAATTAGGTCAGATAATTTTCTAAAAGATTAAGCAAGCATTCCGTAAAGTTTTCTACAATTACTTCTTCCATTATAACTCCGTTACTTTAACGCATATCCGTTACACCACCACTTCTCCAAACTTCTTTCAAAATTAAATAAGCATACAAGTATAAGACAAAAACATAAGTTTAACAGTACAAGCATACAAGTATAGCATAAAACAAAATAAAAAAACGTGTAAGGCGTTGAAGAAAAAAAACTGCATTTCACTATCAAAAAATCTGTTTATCTATTATTTCCAAATATTGTTCCAATATCTCTAGAACATGAATTGAACTATTTGTTCATGTATGTGTACTACAAATACATGCTTTCGTTTATTGAAATGTTATTAGTAAATTCATGGGTATATCGACTTTTAAATCGTACAGTAGATATAATTTTATTCCTTTCTATTCACAAATTATTAATTATTATTTAGAATAATTTTGAATAGTTAAAAGGAATGTTATAATTAATTTCGTGCCACAGTTTTTTTTAAATATAATTTCAAATTTCTTTAAAAATTTTTAATTTTTGCTTATATTATAGTTTTCTAACACTGGAGTTCGTTTTCAGAAACAAAGGGGAAAGGTATATGAATTAATTTCTTTAAAACGCTATGATTAGATTGTAGATACATAGATCCAACCACAGGCCGAAGGAAGTATTACTAAACCTTTCTAGAAGGCGGTATTTGGCCCACATTATCTTAGAAGAAAACAAATTCTTCGTAATTTATAAATATTTCTTATGAAATGAAATGTTGAGAGCTATTTTTATTTTTCATGATAAATATATCATATCATTTATTTCATTTTACATAAAAACAAATTTTTAAAAAAAATATTAAAATTTAAAATTTTTAAAATTTAAAAGTAAATTGAAATTCTCTCTTCTGGTATCAAAAACTAGTCACCGAGAAAAATTTAAATCAGGAAACAGTCCCTGGAAGTTTGCTGAGAAATATGAAAAAAAAAAAAATTAATAATTATTTTATATATTAAATATGAAAAATAAATAACTTAAAAATAACAAAAAAAATGAATTCGAGGAAAAAATATTATATTTATTTAGTTTTTTATAATATTTGGTTCAATTTTTTGTACTACCGAAGTGTGGCAAAATAGATGAGTCAAATGGTTTCTATTTATTGATTTTTAGTATTCGTGTTTGAAAATATTCCTTCACATATGATGATGCAAATAGTGTAATAAATTTAAATGCACTAGACCAGGGGTCGGCAACCTTTTGAGTCGGAAGAGCCAAAAAATGGCAATTTACAAAATTTCAAAGTTTTTAAAGAGCCACAAATTTTTTTCCTTGCCAGAAATAAATAACAAATGGGCTGAAAAATTCGTAGACTGACACATAGATGGAGCTACTAGTATTAAATTCATATGAATTTTAGTTAGCTCTAACCTTCAAAAGACACGTGTATAAATTTGATAGCTGTTGTGCTATTAGTATGTGAGTTATAGCATTTTTAATGAAGTTATAGTATTTTTAGTGTTCATCACGTGCAGTCTACTCGGCTGACTGTCGATTGGACTCCGGTGTGAAATGATGGAGCCATGTTTTATCCATTGTCACATATCGACGCAAAAATTCGGGTTTATTACGATTGAACAGCTCCAAACACTGCTTAGAATCCTCAATTGGTTGTTTTTTGGGTCGATTGTGAGCTCACGCGGCACCCATTTTGAACAGAGCTTTTGCATATCAAATATTCATTCACGATATGTCCAACACGTTCCTTTGATATCTTTAGGGTCTCAGCTATCTCAATAAACTTCACTTTACGGTTATCAGAAATTATTTTTGTGGACTTTTTGACGTTTTCGTCGGTAACAGCCTCTTCGGGGCGTCCATTGCGTGCATCATCCTCGGTGCTCATTTCGCCTCGTTTAAATTTAGCAAACCACTTCTCTACGGTTGATTTTCTGGTGCAAAGTCCGAATAATGTTTATCAAGCCAAGCCTTGGCTTCAATAGTATTTTTTTCGCCAAAAAGCAATGCTTTATTAACACATGAAATTACTTTTATCCTTTTTTCAAACTAACTAAAGTTGCTTCACTAAAAATGCTATAACTCGCATACTAATAGTGCAACAGCTGTCAAATTTATACACTTGTCTTTTTGAAGTGAATTAGTAGTAACTAAAAATCATATGGATTTAATACTAGTAGTGCCGATTTAATAATACTAGTCCACCTGTTAGAACTCGCACAAATAAAGTTTTTGATAAAAAAAAACTAATCTATTTATTCATAAGAAAACATATCTATTTATTCATTATATCATTCTATTTATTCATTATTAGATAATTACTTATTATTTAAGTAAAAAATTAAAACAATTAAACGTTTACTTACAACACTAACTTGTACTTCAATAACAAACAATTGAACAAACAAATTCAATGGGATCGATGGCTTTGCATGGTTATTCAAGTAGAAAATTTAAACTTTATTAAACAATGTAATTTGTACTTAAAATAAATAAAAAACAATAACATACATTTGAGCAAAAACAAACTCAATGGGAGCATTGACTTTGCATGGTTTTAGAAAGTTTGGATAAATTTGGCTCATAACTTGTTCCTTTAAGTTTCAAACACGACTCTAAATTTTCATTTGTTAGTTGGCTTCTTACTTTACTTTTAATTATATTCATGCAAGAGAACGCTTGCTCGCACGAATATGTAGATCCGAAGATAGTCAGCACTCCAAATGCCAACTTCTTTCACCTCACTGTAGCAATCTGGAAGACTATTCCATGATTCGAATATAAGTGCCTCAACTCGCGGCATTTCTTTTAAAGTTGTCTACTTTTGGTGCATTACGTACATACATTTCTGGACCTCCAACTCTTCCAACTTGCTTTTCAACTTCTGTAAATTTTACACTCTGCAAAGCTTTACTTTTAAATCGATCAATTGCATTTCTAGAGATCCAGTATCAATTCCAAATGGCTCAATGTGGATTTCGTTACTATTTGTGTTGAGAGGATTTACTATGAAATGCTATAGTGGTTTTGTTGGTTTGAATTGCTCAAATCTATCCAGCAAAATCATCTTTAATTTTTTATAACTGTGCTGAAGTATCTCGTGTCAACAGTTGCACTAATTTTATCACTATATTGCTTTAGAAATTGAAAATGAAGTAATATACCGCTCTGAATATCTTCTGCAAAAAAGAATGAATTTTCTTCAAAACAAACCAATTCTTCTACCAAAACATAGTCTGGGTTTCCCTTTCCTTGCAGTTTTAGATTCAGCTCATTAAATTTCGCTGTGATATCAGCATAAAGCAACCATTTGTCGTTCTCTAACTCAGGGTGATTAATGCATTTTTTATTTAGAAATGTATTTATTTCATTCAAGCACAAAGCAAAACGTTTCAATACCCTTATCTTTGGAAGAAGGAGGTCGGAATACTGAGTCTCCATTTCGTTTAAGAATTCTTTAAACTGACGATGGTAGAGTGCTTTTTGACAAGATGCTGTTAACAATCTTGATTACCAAATTCATGACCTCAACTATTTCGGCCGGAAATGTTTGGGCACAAAGCGCTTCTTGGTGTATTATAGTGAAACGTAAGAATTTCGTGGTTTATTTTTGCTCTGAAGAATCTTTGTTGCCCCTTTATTTTTTCCTGTCATACTTCTGGCTCCATCAGTTGCTATTGAAACGATTTTATTTAAATCGATCTTATTGTCTTCAAAGGCATTTTTGCACGGCATTCGCTATATCTTCCGTCTAGTTTGTCCTGAGAGCGGTAGCAATCCTAGAAGTTCTTCTTTTGGACCTTGGGAAGACATATACCTGACAAAAGGGCAAATTGTACCGTGTCTTTTATGTCGCAAGACTCATCTAAACCCAGTGATAAGGCAAAAGAAAGTTGAATGTCTTCCACCTGCAAATATGTTACATTTGAAGATATTTTAGCTATTCTATCTTGTACTGTTTTAGCGAATAGTGGCTAATCTTTGATTTTTTTTTTTGTCAAGATTTCTGGTTTGTTTTTGAAATCACGAAACAGTTCTTCAGATTCCTCGTTAATCGAATCTGAACGATTTTAAAAGGCTTTTTTAAATAAATAATATTGGCGTATGGAACTAAAGAGCCGCAGTTTCGCATCCAAAGAGGCAGGTTGCCGACCCCTGCACTAGACTATTTGCAACAACGTTAACAATAACATTAGTTCAATGAAAGATAGACGTAAACTGTCATATTTAGAAACTTAAAATTGATATTTATTGTTATCTATCAATAACAATAATTACTTAAGTACAATTTTAAAATACAATATATTTTTAGCAACAGCATGAAATGCATAAAAGAATTCTTGAAACAAACATTTCTCAATGATTAGTCTTTGATAGCTAACAATTTCAAACTCATGTCAAATAATATATAAATAAATGATAGAGACATTACATCCATAATAGCGCATTTTTTGTATATGAAATAAATAAGAAAACATTGAATAAAATATTTTTCTAATATTTATTATGTTATATTTTAATAACTGGTGATGTATCAAGTTCTATATTTTTAATCTTGCATCAAAATCTGTAAATCATTACAGGAATATGTACCATGTGATTTTTTCAAGTAAAATTTACGTGTAATATGGCGGGTGACAGTCTTAGTATCCCTAATCTAAATAGCAGTTGTAGTGTGCAAGTTAAGGCAACCAGATTATAACTGGATGCGGTTGGATCGAGATACTTGAGGGAAAGGCTGGAGAACTCACAGCTTTATTGACACACGCACAAAACACCTCACGTATACAATTAGAGACATACAATATGCAACACATTTAAAGACAGATAATTATAGATCCGTGGTATGACTACACTTCTAAGCCGAAAACCCAATACTCAGTACGCGCAGGATGCGCGAAATATACTTCGGATGAGAGTCCGTAGGTCAACTAATACGGAAGATTGCATTAAATATATTTCCTCTCTGGGTGTGGACTATAACGTTTCTCAACAGATGCGCTTGGTTACGCTGTACTTCCTCGGTGAGAATCTCGAGGCTTACTAACCATTTATCCTGAACGCCAAAGGACGGCACTCTTACCCGTGGGTAGGAGGTTACACAATAACATTAATTCGAGAAAGATAGAGGTGAACTGTCAACATATTTAGAAACAAAATTGATATTTCAGTCATAAATCGCTTTTAAAAAATTTACAACAGCTCTTGAACCTATTGGCACACTCATGCCTTGCTTACATTATTTACTTCCATCTTCTTTCTCCTATCCTACCGTGGTGATTACATCATTCACATTATCATCATTATGTCTTTTCAAAGGATTAGTCCACGTAGTCATTTCGTGCCTTTGCTCTGTCTTAAAAAATGGTAGACTGCGATTCACTTAGAAAATAATTTACCCTCATCTAATTAATTGCGTGAATGTTTTCATCTCATGAGTATGAATTAGCAATTTCCATACTTCATAATGATATCTCAAGCAATCAACTGTTGACACAAAAGATTTTCATGGTCTGAAAATAACGTACATAATTAAATTAACAGAAAAATGAAAAGAAATTTAATAAGAGCCATTAGTTCCTCTTATTTTAATCATAATATGCCACTATGCTATAGCAATGGCTTAAGATTTTAACAATCACTGGAGGTAGCACACACTGATTATTGAGAACATTTAACATGTTAACTAAATAACATTTTTACCTTTACTATCAAATGATTTGTAGTATTAGTAGAAATATTATAGATTTTGAATATTTAATATTTGTTATCATACGTTAATCATTTGTTATCATTTTTATTTTAACTTGTGAATTGACCAAAAATTCAACAATTGGCAATTATTGAATATTTATGGTTAGTTAAATTAATATAACCTCCATATCAATAATTATTTGTAAAATAATAGATATATACATCGTTTTACAATTTAAAATATTAATAATTGTAAAAATGTACTTAAAAATTTTTGTTTTATAGGAATCTAGCGCACAATAACATTTCTTCACTTTCATCCAATGCATTTGTTGGTTCTTCAAAATTACGTTCATTGTAAGTATTGTAGGTCTTTTATATATAATATTTGTATACGTTTTGTAAATTTATTTAATGAAACACTTTAAGACAGTTAATTTATTCTTAATTCTATCAAATTTTAAATATTTAATAATGTTTATAATATAAATGTTTATATAGGTTTTTACAATTTTATGATTATTTTTTTAACAATTGTAATATATGCATAAAAAAGATTTTTCATTTAAAATTTAACTTTCATTTATGTACATATAATATTGCCCTTCTCAAATATATTTTGGTAAAATCGCAGAATAGGAGCCGCCGGGATTTGACGTCAAAAGTTATTTTCGCCAAACTGCGCCAAGAAAAGGGTTTTAATTGTAAGTGAAGTGAATTGCGAACAGTACAAGAAATCCAGGTTACCACATTTGGCGACTTATCTCTCAGTTGGTGTCATAAAAAATTTTGTCAAATCCGAAAGGCTCCTATTGAGCGATTTGGCCTATATTTTAGAATGAGAATCAAATTATTTTGTGTATTTCAAACTCATTAAACATAAATAAAAGACAAAAAAAATCATAAAAATTGTTTTTATTTTTATTGTTATTTTTAAGATTTGCTAAATATTTTATAAAGGGTTTTGAATGGAAGAACTTTTATTAATTTTAATTTTAATATTCAATAAAAATCACTAAATTCTTTAATTTTTCATTTTATAATTAAAAATAGTTTAAAAAATAACTCATCCTTTGTTAATGAAATGTTGAATGTCAAAAGCTTATTATTTAGAACAATAAAAATTCAATTGAAATTGATTTCATAAAAACTATTTTTTCTATTCAATTTCATAAATCAATTTCAGATCTTAGGCTTATAATTTATTCATTGTTCATTATCATATTTTTGATAATGAAATAAATTAATTATGCAAGCAAAAAAAAATTTATTTATTTTCTAGTTTTGGATAGTTTATATTTAATATCAAAAATATAATAAAATAAATTATGCTTATTTAAATAAATCGTTGCCAAATTAGTTTCTTTTGAAGAAAGATTAACTAAATAATAATTCTAAATTTATTTTTCTGAATATTTTCTTGTTCTAAATTACTTCCAATTCTTTATTTTTTTTAAAAAAAAACTTTTAATCTTATTTTCAAAAAGTATTGTTGTGGTTGTCAGATCAGTAAAATTTAATCCTCCGTAAAAAATGTTAATATCCTTCAACCACATTTTTACACGTTTTAGAGATAAGTGTTTAACATATTTAATAAAATAATAAAATTTTATTAAATACAAAAGATAAACGTTCCAAATACATTACATAGCTGTCACATGTCAAAAAGCAGCCACTAATAAATAAAGCTTAATAATTTAATTAATTCATTGAACTTATACTGGAGAATATAAAATAAAAAATTTTTTGATTGTATTCAAAGTTACAAAAAATTATCTGTCATATTTTAAAAGGTATATTGTCAATTTTTTTAATGTTAATCCATTCTTGGTTTTATGTAAACATTCACGTTAAGGCATATGTCTTTAAACAAACATTAGTGTCCTAAATATTTATCAAATATTTACTCGATCTATTATATGCTTCAAATTTTGTACGTCACATCATTAATCATGGCCATTATTCACTTTCAGTAAATGATGTTAAACGAAAATTAACAATGATGAATTGCATGTTTGTCGTTTCAGATCCCTTCAAAACAACGTACTGACTCGAGTTCCAACAGTTGCTCTCAGACTCCTTAAACATTTAGAATCTCTGTAAGTATGATTTACAAAAGAAAATTGTTTTTCAAACTGTTTTTAAAAAATAAATCTTCCTGTATTTAAAATTCTTATTCAAGATATATTATAAAAAAAATGATTATAATGAAACTGATTTTCCCACTTTCAAAATTGTAAAAATGATGGGAATGTTCTGTCTTGGAAAAATTGTTATATACAGTTCATAATTTTTTAAACTGAAGTAAAAATACTTGAAGAAGGGGGATAACGAAATATATAGCATCAAAAAATTTTTTTTATTTTTTTTTTTTTTATTTTACAATTTTTTTATTTAATTTAATTTATCTTGCCTTTGGTGGATTTCATTTATTTTTATTTTATTTTTATTTTTACAGTTTCACATTTTATTTTATTATTTTTTATTATTTTTTTTTATCAAAAAAAACTGGAAAAGTATCAAGCACGTTTTTAAAAGGTTTGATGTTTTTTCAAAGAAATTCAAATCCAAATACATTGTAATTAAAAAATGCGATTCAAAATATCACTAGCAGTTAAAGGGATTTGCTTAGTAGCATCAGACCTATATTCATGTATTTCAAATAAATTATTATAAGTTGTTGAAAATTTTTACTATATATAATCACTCTTTCATTTAGCTTTACATACTTTCGTATCAATAGTTCCCAAAAAAAGTTGCAGTTGCAGAAATGCCATTAATGATAGAAGACTATAAGAATTTTATGATATTGAAGTGGACCGAAAATTTTTAACTTGCTACATGTGAAAAGTCAGTAAAGAGCCAAAATCCCAACGAAAAAATGATATAATAATCACGCATTGAATGCCAAAATAATTTTTGATATTTTTATATTTAAGTATTACCAAGGGTAACCATGATAAGTTGTTGGTGCCAACTTTCAGTCACTTATTTTCATTCAAATCTGAAAGCATTATTTACTCTTATCATTTATCTTTGATTATAACAACACAGTGCCAACCAATTTTGGATGAATGCCATTATGTTAAATGATAATACGGCGTATATAAATAAGAATTTTAAAACACGATTTTATTCTGTCTTGTAAAAAGTAATTATAAAATATATATCGTCTTAAGCACAAGTTATTGCTATACAACGTAAAACTGGTTGTAGTTGTAGATATTTTTAAAAAAATAAATGCAAAAATATTAAAATGAATGTCGAATTATGTCGCAAAATGTACAGACCATTATCAAATAGTAATAATTATTAGAAAATAAACTTATATTACTTTCCAATAAAATAAAAGGAACTAAGTTCGAAATACAAATTTATTTTAAGCTTTCATATGACTTTCCTCCAAACTTTTCGAAGAAGCTTATTAAGCAACCTATTCTCTCCGTAAATTTTCAGCAAATTTTTTTATGCAATTTTAGTCTAAATTTGAAAATGTTATTTTGCTTTTATGTGTTTTTAGAAGAAATTTACGGAATGCATCCCTAATTTTTCAAAGTAAATAAATTATTTTTATGCAATGCTTATATATAAGTTTTTTTTTAAACATATCAACCACATAAAAATTTGTAGAAATCTAAAATCCTGTATCCCTTGTACCAAATCCATCGCCAGGATGTTAAATCGCCAACCTTAACAAACACTAGCCATAAAAAATTGGCGGAATTTTAAGATTGCAAGAATGGCGACTTTTTCAGGGATAAAGGATTCTATATTTCACCAAAAAGGGATCTTAACGTATTATGGTTATACTAGAAAAATTTTTATACTATTATAGTTATACTAGATTTTTATGTAATTAAATTTGTCAATATAAAATAATTTAACGAGGATTAATAATATATTTCTTTTTCCTGCAATAATATAATTTACATCAGCACAGTTTACAATTTTTACATAAAATTGCTGATCATTTTGAAATGCATCACATTTTTCAAACATAGATGTTGTTGATCATTTTGAATGCATGACATTTTCAAACATAGATGTTGTTGATCATTTTGAAATGCATGACATTTTCCAAACATAAATAATTGCTGATATTTTTGAAATGCTTGACATTTTCCAAACATAGATAATTGCTGATCATTTTTGAAATACATGGCATTTTACAAGTATAGATAATTGCTGATCATTTTGAAATACATGGCATTTTACAAATATAGATAATTGCTGATCATTTTGAACTGTATGACATTTTCCAAGTATAGATAACTGCTGATCATTTTGAAATGCATGACATTTTTACAAACAGAGATAATTGCTGATCATTTTGAAATGCATGATATTTTCAAACTGCTAATCATTTTGAAATGCATGACATTTTCCAAACATAAATAATTAATCATTTCGAAATGCATGAATTTTCCAATAGATAATTGCTGATCCTTTTGAAATCATGATATTTTTGAAATTGCTAATCATTTTGAAACATGATACTTCTAAAAACATAGATAATTGCTGATCATTTTGAAATGCAGGACATTTTTCAATAGATAATTTTTCATTTTGAAATGCATGGCATTCAAATGTAGATAATTGCTGATCGTTTTTGCATTTTCCAAACATAGATAATTGCTGATCATTTTGAAATACATGATATTTTCAATACCTAGATAATTGCTGATCATTTTGAAATACATGACATTTTCCAAACATAGATAATTGCTGATCATTTTGAAATGCATGATATTTTTCAAATATAAATAATTGCTAATCATTTTGAAATGCATTACATTTTCAAATATAGATTACATAATGTCAAAATAAAATAGATGATTAAAAAACAAAGCTTTCTATAATACATGATTCAGGTAAAAGGGTTAGCCATATATGACCCAATTATGGCTTCATCAACGAAATTACTATATCTCAAACAGATTGACGTGCGTAATTCAATTCAAAAGCTGAAGAAAAACATCAATGAAAAAGTCACTACGTAAGCAAAAGTAAAAAAAAGAATAAATACTTTTTTTTCCATTAAAAAAAAAACTACTGGTTGCAAACTAGGCGTTAAATTAGGACAAAAAGTAAAAGAATGAATAAATAAAAAAGAGCATTTTTGTGGTAAGCACATTTTTTTCTATACAGTTGGCACCGCAAATTTATGCAATTTCAAAAGGAGGCAAGAAACTTAAGTATGAATGTATTTTCGTAATGTCCCTTTAACTGGCACAAGTTAAACTGCCGCTGTCACGCAATATCGTCATTTGAAACAAAAACAGTTATTTTAAGTTCATTAACCCTATTTTTTTTAAAAGAAATATATCCATTACTTAAAAAAATGAAGTACATTTTTGGGGTTTCCATGCATTTCGAGTTTGTTTCGGTAATGAAGTTGTCCTATTTTTCTGAATATTCTGTGTCTTTATTGTCGTAGAAAAAGTTAATAAAACAAGATAAATTTTTTTTTTTTGTAATACTGAATAAAAAAAAATCTTTCAGTTACTTTCAGAGTTAAAATTCGTTAATATTCACAATATAATAAAATACTTTAAAAATATTTTTAATCTAAAAATATTTATTTGTAGATTTAGTGCATTTTGTCTATTATTTCAATCAATTATATTAACTTATTGTCTTAAAAGTTATAAAAAATATTTGGAATCAAACTTTTATCCAATTTATATTAAATAAATTGAAAATTATACAAATTAAAAAAATTTCTGAAGAATTCCACAGTTCAGATATGATAATTAAGATATCTAGCTGATAATTGACAAAATTCATTATAAAAATTGTTGTTTGTATTTATTAAAAAAAATTATATAAATGACATACTTTTATTTGATAAAATGGTTTTTCAAATTAAACTATAAAATTCCAAACTTAATATATTTTTCTCGTTTGCTTAAAAGTTATAACTAAACAATATGGTAAGGGTTAAATATATCACCATTTATTAGAAAAGCCATTAAAAATGCTGAGTGCAGGAGAAAGCAAATTTAAATTTATGTTCAGTTTTGTTAAAATACTATTTATTTTGATTAAAGATACTTTAAGTACTATTTTTAATGGTTTCTCTTATAGATGGGGATATATTTAATCCTTACCATATTGTTTAATTATAATTTTCTAAGCAAAACAAAACAAGTATATATTAAGTTTGAATTTTATAGTTTAATTTGAAGAATCATTTTATCAAATAAAAGTATGCGATTTCTATCATTTTTTATAAATACATGAAAACGTCTAACCATATTTTGTATTGTTAATTATTGAATATGTACTGTAATATTGCCAATTTCATTCTTAATTATTTCAATTAAGTCATCTCATGTTAAAGCATAATTTTTAGAAATACAATTCATCCCCCTGTTTTAGGGTGATTTTAAAATGAAATCCATAATGTTACTACATATACTTTACAAGAAACATTACAAAATGTGATGTGTTCGATTGTGATATATGTAAACTTTTACTTATATTTTTTTCGATTTATTAAAAATTATAACTAAAGAAACATTCAATATTTTAATGGTATATTCTATATCATTTGTATAAAAATGGTGTTATCTCATTTTTTGCGACATAAGAACCAAACTCATAATTTAATATGTTTTTTTTTTATTTTTGTTGTCCATTGAAAATTATTTGAATCTTTCCAAACTAAAACCTGTAAACTTATTCAAATTTATTGAATTCATTACTGTTTCATTTACAAAGACCACAAATTTCATTACAGTTGAAGAATTTCTCCTTCCGCCTACTTATATAACAGAATTAAATTTCTTCTGTCCAACGACCTTTTGGTAAAGTAATTTATGTGCTAATTATGGACACAACTAAAGTACGCGAGCCTTTTTTTTCACTAAGATGGTCAGAATATATATGGCATAATAAACAGCCCTTCAAACGCGGTCGTAAAAATCGTCCCGAAATAGTCAAGTCAAGAGCACTTACTTCCTGACGCCAAAATTATATTACAGTAGATCGATAACTTTTATTTAACATTTGGGGTCAATGACGTGTTTTTGTTGTCAATGAGCAGAAACTGGATTAGCTTTACTGATAAGACAGATCTATCTCATTTAAAAATACTTTTGGTACAACAAAAAAATAATTTCGTAGCTTGCAAATAACAGGATAGCGTGAAACACTGATTGTTAAATCATATTTATTTATATTGAACTATTTTTAGAGCGCAGGAGAAAGTATCTTTAAGTTATATTTTAATAAAGAATTAGTTCATATATAGGACGCTCGAAAAATATTTGGTCAAATTGCATATTGAGCTAAAATAAGCTTTATTATTATTTTTATTTTCTAATGCAGCTAGCAAATACTTAGACAGTTATCTTTATGCCATGAGCAAGGACTGCATCGATGTTTCTCTTTAGCACTACCTAGGAGTGTAGCTTGAAGAAGTGCTACGGACGCGAGTAACATTTTCAAGCTACACTATTTCCTCACAACTCTACGATCCTATTAGACCGGGACCTACTGTTTAAAGTGGATTCCAAACCACTAGAAATATCCAGGGCACCACCGGGACTCGATCCCGAAACTTGTGGTACCAAGTGCCAGAGCGCTAGTCACTTGGCTATCATGCCTCAACTTTTTATTATAGAAATGGGCTTGGGAATGCCATGTTTAAACATCAATAAGGAAATTTTTTTTTACATCGACGATTTATCGTTAGATGTCGTCTTTCGTGCGCACGGACAACCGAATTGATGGAATACATCATTCAGGGAGGACTTTTAAGGATTACCAGCATTTGAACACCCCGAAGTGTCGTAGTGGAACACCCCGAAATTTCTCCATAAGCCGCCTTACTATAGATACTACTATTACTATAACACCACACCACATCATTGTGCCTAGAGCTGAGTTGCCCCTTTTACAGTTTGGGAAAGATGTGGGGAGAGTCTGATTGGTCTCTAAGAAGCTCTGCGGTCATATGACACCAGGACCTACGACTTAAAGTGGACTACGAACCACTCCAAACATCCATGGCACCACCTGGATTCGAACGCGAAACCTGTAGTACAGAGCGCTAGCCACTAGACCATTAGGCCCCTTACTATATATACTAGACGATTGTCATCAAGTTTCTTCGTTTCTGAAAACAGTAACTGCAGCTGAACTACTAGCCGATTTGAATCAGAACCTTTCTGCAAGCTAACCACTGGGGCATGAGTCGGGCTAAGAAACATTTGAAAAAGTAATAATAAAGACAGACGAAATGAAAAATAAAATAACGCCCTGGAAAAAAAAGTTTCATAATGTATAAAATGTTGTATTTGCTGTTTCTTATTCCACTTGGTAGACAGCAACATCTGCACCAAGTCCAAAACCTCATGTGGTCTCATGAAAGGAGGGAAAGAAGGGGCAGCTTTTGTTATGATGGAGCACCCGTAGGTAGAAGTCTGACTCTACATGCCAAAATTGTCATCTGATTTTTTACGGGGTAGGTTGTCAGCTTTACGTCCAACACTCTGCAGTCATATTTAGAATTAATTAACTGCAAAACAATTATCTTACTATCATAATTTTTTTCAATAATAATATCCTCATTACTTACTAACACAGTGAGGATATTATTATTAAAAAATTATAATAGTAAGTTAATTGTTCTGTAAGGTCTTTACAACTCAATGTTAAGTTGCACCCGCGTTAAGACAGTATAGTATCCGATAATACTTATACACTAACAAAGACAGTTATACTCATGCTTAACTTTTTATTTTCTTTACAAACAAATCAAATACCTGACAAGCATTTTGAGTTCAAAAACACATCATAAAAGCAAATCACACGAAACATCAAGTAAAAAACAAGATTCTATCTTTACAGATCCATACATAAAACATGAGAATTCATATCGAAATGCAAATATTATTTTTATTTATCCTTTTCTCTACATCTCTGTTTAAACGTGAAACGACTGCTATGTTGTCAAAATAAGAAAAAAATCAAATTAAAACAAAACGTAAACGACGTCAAATAAAGTTTTTCTTATCATTGTCAAGTTTCTTGCCACGAGCTGAATTTTATTTTATTTATAATTGGTATTTTATATCAAAGTATTGTTAGATAACATGGCAAAATTTTGTACTCTCTTGGATACTATCATGGTCATTTGAGCTTAAAAGCATTATTAATCAATATAAAGAAGGCAGCAGCAGCTGGATTAGTAGAGCTTCCGAACTAAGGAGTTTGGTTTTGGTTCAAAACCTGACAAATAATGCTGAATTGCGGGGGTACAATGTGAATCTGTATAGCAGGCCAACTCAACATCATTTACTGATGAATGAATATCATCCAATAGGCCTGATGGCCGAGTGACTAGAACTCTGGTACACGTTGTCACAGGTTTCTGTTTCGAGTCCCAACGGTGGCATGGATGTTTGTAGTGGTTCGGAATCTACACCTCAAGAGCCAAAACATTATGACCACCCTACATCTTGCAATGAACTCGCCTAGATGACGTGGAAGGCCCGTGATCAGGTGGAAGTGGTATTTAACTGGTATTAAGTGGTGGTATTAATCCATGCCAAGGCGGGTTGAAGCTGTGTTGCGCGCCAAAGGTGGGCCAACTCGTTATTGACAGGTGGCCATAATGTTTTGGCTCTTGAGTGTATTTTAAACCGTAGATACTGGTTTAACATGACTTTAGAGTGTTGGATATAGGACTTAAAACCTACCCCATATAAAGAAAACATCGCCTGTCTCGAAATCTGCCAGTAGGCAGACTGCCTTGCCATAGGGCTGTTGTGACAATGAAGAAGATTTTATTTGGTTTGTCGCTCTACGGTCATCTTGTGCACACGAGGGCTAAAAAAGACTCGGGCCTATAATTTAACGTGGATTCCAAACCACTCACAAACATTCAGGCCACCGCCAGGATTCGAACCTAAAGCCTGTGGTCAAAGGCCGGAGCGGTAGCCGATTGGCCATCAGACTGCGACAAAGAAGAAGACGAAGAATATTGTCCAATTACATTATGAGAAATTTGCAGAAAATTATCTTGGTGAAAAAGGATATTTTAGAAATAAAATGTAAACTTTCTTACGTAAAAAAAAAAGTTAATATTAATGGCATGAAATTTACGTAAACGACATCGAATCACATTGTTTACCAATGCACATAAATTTCCCTGATGTTCTCTAATTTACCGTAGAGTTATTATTTTATTCTTTTGCATTGAAGTATTTTTTAAATAATAGCCATTGCAACTTTTGTAGTGATTAAACAAGAAATCACTATTAATTATATACAAATATTAGATAATATACAGATATTTTATCTTCGATTATAATAATACAATCTTCAATATTAGTTAATCTTAAATATCTTTTGTTGAATTGTATTATAACAAATATATAAGAATTATAAAAGATTTCTTTTGGGATACAAAAAATAAAAGAAATGACATGAATAAAAGCCTAAAAGTCATATGAAATGAATAAAATCATTTCATTCCTAAATTACAATTATCCTGTTTGTCAGTAGTTTAGAGTTTAAAAAGATTCATTTTTGTCTGACAGACATCTTAAAAGTATACCCCACAGGACATCATCGATATGAATCCATACTCGCTGGCATAAATCAAATATGAGAACCAACATTGAAATGCAAATATCACTTTCTATATTGTTTGTTTGTTTTTCCCTGACATATGTTCTCTTCGCAGGCATTTGGATGACAACCAATTGCAGAGCGTACCTCCAGGGAGCCTCAAGTCATTACGGAGATTGCAGAAGCTCTGGTTGAACGGAAATCAACTGAAGGAAATCCCAAGCCAGGCCCTGTCCCAACTTCCTGAACTGGAAGCCCTGTGAGTGGCCGTTGATTGTTTTCTTGCTGATGAAGTTCACTCAAACGGTGGACAAGAATTAGATTTATTAAAACTCCGCCATTTACTGTAAGCGACTTTTAAAGTTCAACGATCCGATTTTGTTGATGGAATTATATAAGGATAATTGAATTCGATGCTGCAAGTTCTTGAGGCAAATAAGAAGTATTGATGGTAAATGTCCATCTTGGTAGTATGAGATAGATGTAGGATTTAAGATCATCAAAACTTATTGGTAACTTTTAATTTCGACTTATAGAACCTAATTAAAACTTATTGGTACATTTTTATTTCGACTTATAGAACCTAATTAAAAGTTATTGGTAACTTTTTATTTCGACTTATAGAAGTTAATTAAAACTTATTGGTAACTTTTTATTTGAACATACAATAATACGTACTCGACTTATAGGACTTAATTAAAACATTGGTAATTTTTTATTTCGATTTATAGGACCTAATTAAAACATATTGGTAACTTTTTATTTGGACTGATAAAAAACAATACTTACTGACTTGTAGGACTTAATTAAAACTTTTTGATAACTTTTATTTGGACTTATAAACCAATAGTTACTCGACTTGTAGGACTTAATTAAAACTTATTGGTAACTTTTATTTGGACTTATAAAACAATACTTACTCGACCTGTCGGACTTAATTAAAACTTTTTGGTAACTTTTTATTTCGACTCAGAGAACCTAATTAAAACTTATTGGTAACTTTTTATTTGAACATACAATAATACTTACTCGACTTATAGGACTTAATTAAAACTTATTGGTAACTTTTATTTCGACTTATAGGATAACACTTTACTCGAGTTTTAGGACTTAATTAAAAGTATCAAACTGGCTCGATAATTTCCTTAAAATATTATGTTATTAGATTCTTCCATATCTTTGGGACACTGGATGAAAATCGAGACATAGCGTATAATATCTTTGTAAAAAAATCAATATTTTATTCCATACGCATGTTAATTTTTAATTTGCACAATCCTTAATATTTCTTATATGAATACCGATTATTTAGCTATGTTCTTTGCTTGTTATCTCTTCTCAGATGTAATATCTTCCTGCCTTTTATATTTCCACTGCTCATAATTTTTGCATCATCTGCTTCTACTGTCCAATTATGTATTAGCTGTTACTTCTCTTCTAATAATTCTTTCAATACACTTTAATTGCTTTGATGAATATTCCTTCCGCTCTCAGATTTATATATTCTCCATTATTTTGTTAATTGTACTGCATTGTTTTTAAATTTTTTAATAATTTACCAAATGTATTTTTATATTTTTATATATTCTTGCATTTCATATTTTATTGCTTTTTTAAATTTTAATTTGTTTTTGTTATTTTCTATTGTTTGTTGTGAAATGTTTCCTCATTGACAGTTTCTGTAACGCCAAAAGTAAATTTTGCAAATGTTTTCCCTTTCTCCATCATGTGCCCATTCAGTTTCACCCACATCATTCCCATACACTGAATAGGGGCATCTTAGCTCTAGGCACAGTGATACGGTGCGGTGTAGTAGTAGTAGTAATATTTAAACTTTTATTTTAAGTAACATTTTACTACATTAATTTACCATATTATATTTGAAATTAATAATGACATTGTTTTAATGTTTTTTATTTCAGAGATTTAGGAGAAAACAAAATCCAAAGTGTTCCAGATTACGCTTTCAGAAATCTAACCAAACTTGTTATTCTGTAAGTAGATTTTTTTTTTCATTTAAATTATTTTAATTAATTTCACTTCTACATAATTGTTAACAGTTCTATTTCAATAAATACAACGACGCATGCGTGAATCATTTGTTGAATGCAATAATTGATTCACATTGAATAAGATCAGGTGTCCACAAAAAATTTCAGATTGGAAATTACATCAAACTAAAATTACGAATGTTTTAGCAACTACATTAAAAATTCAAACAAATGTTCACATTTTAAAAATTTCTTTTTTTTATCTTATTTTAAATATTAAAATATTTTATTTCATTGAAATATTTCATTTAAAATTCACTTGAATTCAATTTCATATTACAAGTTTTGATAAATTTACTATACTATAAGTAAAATAAAGAATAGTTTACTGAAGGGAAAAAAATTTAAAAAAAAAACATTTCATATCGTTAATTAAATTCTATTTTTAATTTATCCTATTTTGAAAACTAAGTTCTAATAAATTTCATTATTAATAATTTTTAACAATATTTCAATTATAATTCAAAATTAGTGCAATAATAGTTTCTTTTTAATATTTTTTTTTTCAATACAGAGGCATTTATGCTTTAACGCGTTTGATTCTTATAGCTGCGAAGCTTGTTGCAATTCATTATCACTTCGATGGCTTACTGTTGGTTAACGGCCAAATCCTCAAAATTTGTATCAAACAACCCCGGAAGAAAAAAATGGAAGATTCACACCGTTTTCCTTCAAATTAATTACAAAGGAAAGATTTACTTTCAAATTAAATCCAACGGAGATTTTCACTTCAAATTAAATCCAACGGACATTTTCACTTCAAATTAAATCTAGCGAAGGTTTTCACTTTTTTAAAATAAATCCTAAGGACATTTTCCATTCAGATTAAATACAACGGAAGTTTTTCCTTCAAATTAAATCCAACTTAAGATTTCACTTCAAATGAAATTCAACAGATGTTTTCATTTCAACTTAAACCCAACGTACGTTTTCCATTCAGATTAAATCCAACGAAAGTTTTTCCTTCAAATTAAACCCAAATGAAGTTTTCCTTCAGTTTAAATCCAACGAAGCTTCTTAACGAGTTATCAAAAGAAACTCGTTATGAAGTTACTCCATTGTTAGTCCATGGAAATAAATTTAGTATAAAAATTATAATTAAGTTGTTCACGCACATTTCCATCCGTTAAATCCAAAGGAGAATTTAGCCCAATGGATTTATCAAGCTTATCCTCAAAGTAAACCTAAGAATGGCTTGGCACGCCAGCCAAGCTTCAAATTGAACTCCTTATATTTGCAAGTCTAGAGCGCTGCCACCAGGTCATTCTAGACCCTATTTAAAATATAATGATGCATATATTTATGGAAAATACAGTATAAAATCTTGACTGATTTTATAGATATTTATGAAATTAATGATTTATTTGCTTGCTACATTCTTTAAATGCTGTTTTTTTTTAATTTTGCTCTTAAACAATTTAATATATTTCTTAAGAAAGTTTTTCTGTTATAAAAATATGAATTACTTTTTCCCCAATGCCATTATAAATATTATCCGTTCCAAATCCTTCAAATTTTAAAAAACAAAGTTTTTCAAATATTTTATATTCAAATTCAAAACAGAATTGAATCTATGTACTTGGGTATTCGTTGTTGAACGGAATTCAGCCGGCCCATTCGTAACCTTGTTTTCTGAGACACTGGTCTCTAATTACATTCTCTCCAAACCGAATTAGTTCCGTTCAATTGGATATCGTATTCATGGGTGACTGAAAGAGAACAGTACGTGATGTATCATCTTACTATTCGTAAAAGCTTCCAGACTTCGATTAAACAGAAGAATGTATGTGTATTAGCTTGACAAAGATATCTTTTTATATGGTATAAAAAAATATTCAAGTAAAGGTTTTTCTTTCAGTTGCTTTCAAAAGAATTTGCTAAATTTTTGTATTTCTATAATAGTATTTGAATTTTGGAAAACAATATTCAACAATATTCAAGATTATCCATGAAATTAATATAATGAATAAAACTATTTTAATGATACTTTTGTGGTTATTTTCTTTATAAAAGCCACGGCGAAAGTTGTTGGATGTCGCATATTTTTTTTTTTAATATCGGTGGGTTTTGTGTTATTTATGTATGTTAGAACAGCCCACCGATGGGCGATGAGGAAAACGCATTGCCTACTTGAATGACTTTTAACTGAACTGTCCCACTTTTGTCTGTTGCACCTAGAAAACTCGTATACCAAGTACATGGTACTAAGTATCTATGTACATGAAATCACTTAGTAGATAAAATATGGCATATTTATGTATAAATATGCTGTTATCATTGATCAATATTATTATAATTTTGGTATACTACATGCTTAAATGCATCACCTGGAAAATAGAAAAAAATGTCTTACAATAATTTTAGTTAACTTTAAATTCATTTAGTTAAATTATTTTGATTAATTTTAAATTTAATTTAAATTAAAATATCCTTAAAACATATGGTAGAGAGCATAAATTATTTATTACTGTTATTGTCATTGTGCAAATTGCTGCATCATGATAAATGTTTCACCTGTTAAATATTTATTTGTATAATGGCAGTATATCCACAATATATGCGTCTTTACATTGATGGTGACTTTTATTCCTAGTAGACAACTAAATCTAGATTTAGTATCCATAATGTTTTCTGCTTATCTTTTAAGATTCCAAGTTTAGAAGAAACAAAATGTCTAATATTCTAAGGCAATTGCTAAAACTCTATATAACAGAAATAAAAATAAACTGTTAGAAAAATAAATGACAAAACATCCATCTTTTGTATAAATGATGTAAATACATCGATTTTATATAGACTTAAAATCAACATATGCATTAAGTGTAGGAAGTACTCACATACTTTTAATTACATCTAAAAAATACCTGAAATTTTAATCTTTGATATAATTTTTTAAATATAACTAATATGCATACTAATATTTATTACATATTATTTTAATTAAAACAAATTAATCGTACACATATTTAGCACAAAAACATTACACTACCTATTTATAGGTAGGCCGGGCCCGATGGCCGAATTACTAGCACTCTGGTCTCCGTGCCACAGGTTTTGGGATCTAATATTGGCGGTGCCATAGATGTTTGTTAGTGGTTCGAATCCCTTTAAAAGGTAGGTGGGTATAAGGCTGACAACCCTACCCGTAAAAAGAAAACAACTCATGTTTCGGAATCTGCCAGTAGGCAGATAGCTTAGATCCACCATGGGGTTGTTGCTCTTTTGAAGAAGAAGACCTATTTATATTAGTGTGAAAAATATTCATACTTAAAATAATTTACAAATTTTGTTACAAATAGTTAACAATTAAAGCTTTTTATTGGATATCATTTGCCTTTTATTTTAACTTGCAGTCTTCATGATATAGATTTGACCAGTTTTTAACTAATTGAAATCGACACATAATTTCATTATTCTTGAAAAGTAATTTTTAGATCACTTTTTGTGGAAATATATTTTGATCTTACTTTGTTATTTAAAACATCTTACACATGCACAGTGGTGACGTTACCGGCGACTGTGGCGGAATTTGAGAAATTTTGACTTCTTATACATATAACACCAGAAGCCTAATGTACGATAGGTTATGATGGGTTCCCATTTTTTAAAGCACTAAATCGTAATTTTATTTTTTATATGACCGAACATATTATTATTCATGATTCCATCAATTATGATCAGCTTTCCTATATTGCAAACTCTCATACAACCCCAAACTAGAACAAAACTTACTATTCGAAAAAAAGATTCTTTAGATGCATTTTTATGGGCGTTTATTCACACCTTTCTCAATTCTTCAGATCAAAATTTTGAAATAACTCTAATCTGAGAAATTAAGTTCCCAAAATTCAAACCTCTGGTTTACTTTATTTCAAAAGCCAACCATACTAGACGATTTTAATCGGTCACGAAAACTTTTCATCAGAGCTTCTTCCCAGCATGTATTTCGTACTGTACTTACTGATAAGTCTAATCCAGAGGTTTGAAAATGAACTGAAATTTTGAGAGCAATAATAAATGATATTTTTTAAATTTTAAAACAATAAATGACGAATCAATATGAACAATAATCATAAGATTTGAGAAGCTAGGGTCGACCGCTGCGCGATTGTTTACTTGGTTGAAGATTGATTCGGTTCAACGCTCTACGGTCATTTTGTGCACACTTTAGGCTAATTAGACAGAGGCCTACTGTATAACGTTGATTCTAAACCACTAATAAACATCCATGCCACCGCTGAAGCTTGTGCTACCAAAGGCCAGAGCGCTAACCAATTGGCCATCAGGTCACTGTGATAGAAGAATAAAACTTCGTTAATTAGTGAAATATAAACAAAAATTTCTGATTAAGTAAGGTCTATAATTTAAAATAAAAATTTGATTTAACATTTAATTTTCTTTACTAAATCGTAAAAAAAATTAAAAATAATTTATAAAAACGTTTTTGGCTACGAATTTTTGGAATGAAAAAAAATGCAAAGAATGGAAGAGCTTCTCAGTTTTATACTTTTTTGTTATGCTGGAAATTACACTTATACATACAACAGTTTTTATATACTAGAGAAATCATTTAATGGAATAACCATTTAATCTTCGCAGATCACTGATTAACTTATTGAAAATTAGTGTAAATTAATTAATATAATTAGAATGCAAATTAGTTCTTATACGACGGAAAAAGTTTACATTTTTATCGAAACCCGCTGCTTCTTTTGATTTTGTCACTCAATATATTAATTATCAAAACTCTTTATTTTATGGAACGTTAAAAGGAAAACATTGTACTTACTAAATTAACCTATCAAACACACTGTCTCGAAAAGTGTTGTAAAAGTTATTAATGACAGTGATTGATTGAGATGAAAATGAAGTAAAAAAAGGATCACTGTAAGAAGCAAAAATGTCAAAAGTGTCTGCTATGTCGAAAGGGATTACAGCTTTAAACAAAAAGGAAATAAATAATCCTTCAAAACAGGAAAGTTGTTAACTAATCTTCACGGCTTACAATTTCTGAATTTTTACAAAATAACATGTTCTGTTTATTGCTTTAAAATGTATAAAAGAAAAGACAAGCTTCAATCAATTTGTAGAGAAAATAGAATTAAACGTACAGTAAAAAACTTAGTTTGATAGATAGTGTTTAAGAGAACAAATTGATTTTAAAACTTTTTAGTTTGCAACTTATGAATATAAAATGGCTTATTATTTAAAATGTTGCGTTTCCTAACGGAGTTCGATTCGAAACTTATTAAGCAAAATCAAATCGAATGGCTCCATGTCTTTCCCGTTAAATCTGTTGGCTAGAATGACTTTTTTTGCTGGGTGTGAACTTTCAAAAGCCATTTCGAGGGTGCTCATTCCAACTGTAATGCACAATATGATTTAGTCTATCAGATGTCCAATGATGCATTCTGGATAACATTAAATCTGCTATACATCCGTCTTTCAATGGCATATAATCCCTGCTGAAAAGCATTTCTCAGTATTTGGAAGCACCAACTATGATTTCAGACTTATTTTCATTTTTTTAACTTCAGAACTTTTCCCATAATTTTCTGTAGTATAAATAAAATCCTTTCTTTTGTTTATTTTTATAAAAAGAGACATCTAACTGTATTTAGAGAAAGAGACTAAACAGTTACTTACTAAACAGATTAAGAGCAAGAGACTAAACGGTTACCTACTAAACAGATTAAGAGGAAGGAGACTAAACGGTTACCTACTAAACAGATTAAGAGCAAGAGACTAAACGGTTACCTACTAAGCAGATTAAGAGGAAGAGACTAAACAGTTACCCACTAAACAGATTAAGAGCTAAAGACTAAACAGATTAAGAGGAAGAGATTAAACGGTTACCTACTAAACAGATTAAGAACAAGAGACTAAACGGTTACTTACTAAACAGATTAAGAGGAAGAGACTAAACGGTTACCTACTAAGCAGATTAAGAGCTAGAGACTAAACAGTTACCTACTAAACAGATTAAGAGCTAAAGAGACTAAACGGTTACCTACTAAACAGATTAAGAGGAAGAGACTAAACGGTTACCTACTAAACAGATTAAGAGGAAGAGACTAAACGGTTACCTACTAAACAGATTAAAGGAAGAGACTAAACGGTTACCTACTAAACTGATTAAGAGGAAGAGATTAAACGGTTACCTACTAAACAGATTAAGAACAAGGACTAAAACGGTTAGAGGAAGGACTAAACGATTACTAAACAGATTAAGAGGAAGAGACTAAACGGTTACCTACTAAACAGATTAAGAGACTAAACGGTTACCTACTAAACAGATTAAGAGACTAAACGGTTACCTACTAAACAGATTAAGAGGAAGAGACTAAACGGTTACCTACTAAACAGATTAAGAGGAAGAGACTAAACGGTTACCTACTAAACAGATTAAGAGCAAGAGACAAAACGGTTACCTACTAAACAGATTAAGAACAAGAGATTAAACGGTTACCTACTAAACAGATTAAGAGCAAGAGATTAAACGGTTACCTACTAAACAGATTAAGAGGAAAGAGACAAAACGGTTACCTACTAAACAGATTAAGAGCTAGAGACTAAACGGTTACGTACTAAACAGATTAAGAGGAAGAGACTAAACGGTTACCTACTAAACAGATTAAAAGCAAGAGACTAAACGGTTACCTACTAAACAGATTAAGAGGAAGAGACTAAACGGTTACCTACTAAACAGATTAGCTGACTAAACGGTTACCTACTAAACAGATTAAGAGTTAGAAACTAAACAGTTACCTCTTTTCAATACAAAACAGTTCCTCCACAAAAATCGGGAAATCGAGAATCCACCACTTGGATGGGAAAACCTATGTAAAAAATTATTAAAAAGTAAGATTCCTCAAGAAATTTAGAAAGAAAATATCTTGATCATGCCATTCTTTCATCATCATCTTTATATATATATATATATATATTCCATCATTGTATAGACCATATAAATTTCCGTTATTTATGGTGAATTATGGCTGTTTATATTAGGATCGTGACTGTTTCTAGAGGCAGAATCTTCAAAGAAGGAGTACCCAAAGATCTTTTTAATTATCCTCTCTCTTGTTTTGGGACAATCCACCTGCGTTCCACTGCAGAACTCTTAAGAAATTCACTCTGAGCCAGACAGAAGGCCATGTTTGTAGATCATTTTGGCCGTATTAGGGCGTTCTCCGGAGTGCACCACGAGAAGTTAGATCTGCATTGCACTCCACAACCGAATAATATTGAGAATAAAAATCGAAACTTTGAAAATTCTAAATAATGTAAAGTGTTGGTAAAAATTTATCTCAGTAAAAAGTTATGCAGATTCCTCTTTCCAGAATATTTCATTTAATATTTTTTATATGCTATAAAAGTTAGATATAAATTATTTGTTATCCTTCATGGCTATACATGAATTAATTCAAGAAACTTATATAACTTTTTATAATAAAATTGACTACAAAAGAAAATTTTTTAAACATAGATATTAATTCATGACACTAAATATGATTAAAACAATTACACAATTTAATTATATATAAATCATTTAACCGAAAGATTAAAAGTACTCTAATTTAAAATATTTCTAATGAATCATAAGTTAATTCTTTTGAAAAGTTAACATTGAATGCAATAATTTTTGAGTAACGTATTCTGCTTAAAGGAATAAATTAAAGCACAAAATAAAAACTAAAATGTATTATTTCAGCAAGTTTAAGGTTAAACAAAAAAATACATATCTTTAAAAAAACGTTTAAAAAATGAATGTTGTGAATAATGATTAGCTTATTAATTGTTTCATCTTTTTCCCCTTTCATCTTCAAAAAAAAATTATCACAAGTTTTCTTTTTTTTTTTTAAAGATTTCATCTGAACCCAATATTGATGCACGTTTAATAAGTATCTTAAAAAAAAATTTATCGTTTCTTTTATGCAAAGCGACTCAAGTTATTTTTTAAAACACTAAGAACATAAAAGAAAACGTATGCAAATTAGATGCAATAAAAATATTGATTCGTACTGTATTTTTTAATTATAATGCTTCTTTTTTTGATAACTATTTTTTTTACTTTAATTTTAATATTAAAAATAGTTATTTTGAAACTAATCGATTTCTACTTTAAAAAAGTTCAGACTGCCACCAAATAATTATTTTTGTAAGAATAATTTAATATTTATCCTCATTTGTGAAATTTCAGTTTCCTTTCAATAATTTCTTATGATGAAATATCCTAAAAACACCAAATAAAGAAAGATATTTTATTAATTTTTTTAATTTTGATTTTTAAACTTTTTACATTTATATATATATATAATATAATATAATTTAAAAAAAGATTTAATATATTTAATTTAGATATTGAAATCTTTTAAAGTGAGTGATATTTTAAAACAAATTACACTTTCTATATTTAATATTCCACATTTTCTTTTTAATTCCATTTCTCAAGATTTTGAATAATTGATATTTTGTTAATATTTTGAGTGTTATTATGTGTACAGGTTGCAAAAACCAGATTGTAACTGGTTGAGATATTCTGAGGCACAGGTTGGAGAGCTCACAGCTTTTACACACGCACAAACACCACACACATAAAGTTAGAGACAAACAATATTTAACATATTTAAAGACAGATGATTATTATACATTCGTGGACGACTCTACTTCTAAACGAAAACCCGAAACTCAAATACGCTGAGGGTGCTCGAAAATATATTTCCTTTCTAAACTAAAGATTTCTCAGCAGGAGTGCAAGTTGCACGGTACTTCCTTCGGATGAGAGTCTTGAGGCCTACTGACCATTTCACCACAGAGGAGCGCTCTTGATAGTGTGTAGGAGGAAGCATAGTTTTATTGAATACAAATTTTTATAATTACAAATTAAAAATATACAATGTAATAATGCAAATTTTATATCATTACAAAAAGATCATAATTTATATTCAATTAATAAATTTTTTAAATAATAATATAGAGGGTGTTCAGATGATTTCTGATGATTTGGCTTCCACAATGGACTGAATTTAAATAAAAAAATCTGATGAGGATCAGTTTCAAATAGGATTTAACTACAGTCTGCATCTTTAAAATTATTTAAAATGCCAATGGAAAGTTAATGAAGGATCTAAATGTATATTTTTGCTCTTTACGAAGAGAAATACTTTGTATTCGATGATAAAATAAAGACGTGAAAACCATGGTTTTTTAATATTTCTAATCGTGAAATAAAAATCAATAATCAATAAAAAATGAAACGTTGAATTTATTTGACTGAAATTTAAAGTATTTTAATACAGCTAAATTATTAAAATTCAAAGTTCCTTTTAACTGAAGAAATTCTAATTTTAGTGGAATCTTTATAAAAAATGTACTCTATTTTTTATTAAATTTGGCGCAACGTCGATTTTGCTACTGGTCTTTCTGTTGTAAAATCATAAATATATTTATTCAGAAGGACTTTAAAATATAGTTTGATAGACAAAAAAAAAATTGCCGCGTATTAAAATTTATGTTAATGTATTCATTTCTTCAATAGAATTTTTCAGATACCCGCGGACATAAATAATGTAAGAACTGTGACTTGACTTCAATAAAATACAACGATAAATATATTTATTCTAAAAACATGACCCTATAAAAAGACCACAGATTCATATTCCACTAACATTATTACATTTTCCCCCATTCTATCACAGAAATATGCGCTTGGCTTATCATTTGATAAATTTGATTGCACATTTATTGTTACAAACCGTAAGATGCTCCGCGATATTATTTGATCTATTATGATTTGAGCACAACATTTAAAAAACAAGTCGAGAAAATGCATAGATGTTCCAGAACAAAGAACTAAAATGTTCGACGGCAGAAAGGGAATTTCGAAATATTTTAATCAAGTCAGACATATTTTTGTTCTTCTTTTTTGTGAAAGCTATGCTTTAGAAATAGAATCAACTGTGTTTTCCGTGAAACTATATGCTTCTTGTGTTCATGTACTGAGGAGACAATTTTATATGTATAACAAAAGAAAAAATTCTAGCTATCGTTTGTGCCATTTGCATTTATTTGAATCATGATCTTATCATCCTTAAATTTCCATTTCTATGATAAGAATTCATGAATATATCATTAAATACTATGTTTTATGTTAAATTCGTTTATTTACTTTTTTCCTTTAAGTCCAAAGAGGATGCAAATTCAATGAAACATTTAAATCTATTTATTTTGGATGATATTCATATCTTTGATGGCAACTGGTGTACCGTTTATGAAATTTCATTTAGACTTAATGTCTCTTAACCTCGTCATCAGAATTAATATTAATTAATGTGACAGAATAATTAATATTAGTAGACTATGAAAATAAAATTGCACAATATTAAATTCGTTTATTTATTTTTTTAAGTCCAAAGATGATGCAAATTCATTGAAGCATTTTTAAAATCTGTTTATTGATATTTATATCTTTGATGGCAACAGGTGCACCGTTCCATTTAGAATTAATGTCTCTAACCTCTTCATCAGAATTAATATTAATTAATGTGACAGAATAATTAATATTAGTAGACTATGAAAAAATAAAATTCAATGTTAAATTCGTTTATTTATTTCTTCCTTTAAGTCCAAAGAGGATGCAAATTCAAGGAAGCATTCTAAATCTATTTATTTCATATGGTATTTATATTTCTCAAAGTAAATAGTGTACTTTACACTTTACACGGAGTTCATTTAGACATAATGTCTCTTAATCTCCTCATCAGAATTATATTAATTAATGTGGATGCATAATTAATATTAGTAGACTAAGAAAATAAAATTGCACAATATTAAATTCGTTTATTTATTTTTTAAGTCCAAAGATGATGCAAATTCATTGAAGCATTTTAAATCTGTTTATTTCGGATGATATTTATATCTCTGATGGCAACTGGTGCACCGTTCCATTTAGAATTAATGTCTTTAACCTCTTCACATCATCAGAATTAATATTAATTAATGTGACAGAATAATTAATATTAGAAGACTATGAAAATAAAATTGCACAATGCTAAATTCGTTTATTTATTTTTTTCCCTTTAAGTCCAAAGATGATGCGAATTGAATGAAGTATTCTAAAACTATTTATTTCGGATGATATTCATATCTTTGTTTTCAACTAGTGTACTGCTTTTTTGCGGAATTCCATTTAGACTTAATTAGACCATTTATAATGTATTTTCATTATTTACTGAAACTGAAAGTAATGTTTCATTATGAAATTATTTGAAATTCAAAATATTCTTAGTACACTTAAATTACTGAAATTCAAAGTAACTTTTTTTAACTGAAGAAATTCTGATCCTGGTGAAATCTTTATAAAAAATTAACTCATATTGTTATTAAATTTTGCTCAACGTCGATTTTCTGCTGGTCTTTCTATTGTAGAATCACAAATATATTTATTCAGAACGACTTTAAAATACAGTTTGATAGACAAAAAAAAAAAATTGCCGCGTATTAAAATTTATGTTGATGTATTCATTTCTTCACTAGAATTTTTCATATACCCCGGGGTCACATAAATAATGTAGGAACTGTGACTTCAATAAAATACAACGATAAATATATTTATTCTAAAAACATGACCGTAAAAATACCACAAATTCATATTCCACTAACATTATTACATTTTTTTTTCCATTCTATCACAGAAATATGCGCTTGGTCTATCATTTGATATATTTGACTGCATTTATTGTTACAAACCATGAGATGTTCCCCTGATCGATTATTTAATCTATTATGATTTGAGCACCACATTTAAAAAAAAACAAGTCCAGAAAATATATAGATGTTCCAAAACAAAGAACTAAAAATGTTCGACGGCAGATAGGGAATTTCTTTGAAATATTTTAATCAAGTCGTATTTACATATTTTGTCCTTCTTTTTTTTTGTGAAAGCTATGCTTTGAAATAGAATCAACTGTGTTTTCCGTGAAACTATATGCTTCTTGTGTTCATGTACTGAGGAGACAATTTTATATGTATAACAAAGAAAATTCTAGCTATCGTTTGTGGCATTTGCATTTATTTGAATCATGATCTTATCATCCTTACATTTCCATTTCTATGATAAGAATTCATGAATATATCATTAAATACTATGCTTTATGTTAAATTCGTTTATTTACTTTTTTTCCTTTAAGTCCAAAGAGGATGCAAATTCAATGAAACATTCTAAAATCTATTTATTTCGAATATTTATATCTTTGATGGCAATTGAGTACCATTTACGGAGTTCCGTGTAGAGTTAATGTCTCTTAATCTTCTTATCAGAATTAATATTAATTAATATGGCTGCATAATTAATGTTAGTAGACTATTGAATTGCACGATGTTAATAAAATTGCACAATGTCATTAAAATTGCACAATGTCATTAAAATTGCACAATGTTCATTAAAATTGCACAATGTTAAATTCGTTTATTTTTCCTTTAATTCCAAAGACGATGCAAATTCATTGTAGCATTCTAAATATTTATTTCGGATGATATTTATATCTTTTTATGGCAACTGGTGTACGTTTACGAAGTTCCATTTAAACTTAATGTCTCTTAACCTCCTCATCAGAAATAATATTAATTAATGTGGTTGCATAATTAATATAAGTAGACTATAAAATAAAGTTGCACAATGCTAAATTCGTTTTATTTATTTTTTCCTTTAAGTCCAAAGATGAGGCAAATTCAACGTAGCATTCTAAATCTATTTATTTCGGATGATATTTATGTCTTTGATGGCAACTGGTGTACCGTTTACATTTAGAGTTCCATTTAATGTGGACTTTAAATGTCTCTTAACCATTATCAAACTCTGTTTAACCATTATAATCTATTTATTTTAAGCTATTTATCTTTGATGGAATTAGTTTATTAACCTCTTCATAATGTGGCTGCATAATTAATATTAGCAGACTATGAAAATAAAATTGCACAATAATAAGTCCAAAAAGTTTAAAAATAAAAACTATAAAGAAAATTTAAAAAAATTGATAAAAAGATTGCCAATAATAAAAAGTTTTTAAAAAACTATAAAGAAAATAAAAAAAAAAATTTATAAAAAAGAATTTAATATAATTTTTAATTTAAATTTAAAAGTTCAGTGATGTTAGGATTAGTTGCAGATGTCAATAGTTTAGATGCGTAATAAAATAATTTTCTAATTAAAAAAGGAGCTAGCAGGGCCTAAAAATTTGATACGATTTTTAATTTATTTATTTTATTTCTTGAATAATGATTCAATAATAATAGGTTGAAAAACATAAATGAATTTAGATTCCTTTTTTTTTTGTTAGAATTATTTATCAAACTCTTAAATCTATTAACTTTTTCATATTTGAGTTACGATCAAAACTGCAATTACTGAAACATGCTATAAATATTCAAAAGTTATTATATACTATTAACTTCATTTATTTTAATCCATTGACAATCTCAACTAAAGAAATATGTATTTGGCTGTATAAATATTCATATTTAGCCAAATGTATACTTATTTAACCATATGAATTCATATATGAATTGATACTTTCAGTATAGTGTTAGAATTATAGATTACAAATTATACAGCATTTTTTTTTCTTCTTTTTTTTAGTTGACCCGCAAACTATTAACAAACGAAAAAAATAAACTTAATTTTTTTATTTCAAGAAAAATTTGTGAACAAAATTTAATTTTTATTCGAGCTATAAAGGTTTTTTAAAGTCAAACATCAAAAACTATTCCTATTTTCTGTTAGAAAAAGGTAATGACACTTTCTACAACGCTTTTTAATAAAGTGAAGGAATCTGTGATTTCTATAAATATCTTTTTTATTTTAAAGTATTATTTATAAGACGCTGCTATAATATTAATAATCAATAAATATATATAATATTTTCTAATAATCCTTCTATAAAATAAAGGTATCTGTGACGGCTATAAAATATTATTTATTTAAATATTTATATATTAATATATATTAATAAATTTAAGATAAAAAATATTAAAATAATTTTAAATTAATTATGTATTAATTAATTAAAATAATATATTAAATATTTATTTAAAATATTATTCAAATCTATTAGATAATAATTTTTCCGCTCAAAAATATTTATATCACAAAATATTAGCATTTTGCATTTTATTTACTTTTTCAGCTAAATATCAGTTCATTTAAAATCATACTCTAAGCGTAATCATTTATTTTTTTTCTTCTTAAAAATGGGATTATTAATTTTAGATAATAAGATGTATTTAAGAAAAGGCATTTTTTAATTTTTATTTTTTTTTTTTTTAATTAAAAAGAATAGAAATGAACTATTGAAAGTAAATCATTTATGTGATCTTATATTTTCTTTAAAGAACAAATTTGCTTAAGTATCTTTGGTGCTGATTTCAGATGAGAAAATTCAGAATTTCTAAAAATTTACTTCATTAATTGATATTGCTTCAAGAACTACGACATTCAGGGAGTGTTTTGCTTGTTCATAATTATTTCTTAAAAGGACGGGTTAATTAATGTTGTGGAGAGACAAAATATATTCAATAACTATATAAAAGTTGATATGATTCACTGATTTTTATAATAAAAATACCATTGTATTATTTTTAAAAGATATTTATTGCTCTTTCTATTTTAGAATGCTGTATCGAAATGAAATTCATTTTATTGGACCTCATGGACTAGATGGCTTGGAATCCTTGAAAGTGTTGTAAGTTATCTTTATTTTTATGTTGGATACAATATTTAATATTATATTGAATATTTTTTTAATTTTATAAATTATTACTTTTTGTTATTTAAATTCATTATTAATTTTTAATTTGTTGTAATAAAGCAGATCAGTAAATAACTATTCTTGAAAATATTTTATCGGTCATCTTCATAAAATAACTATCGATACACATTTTCTGAAATTGTGTTCAATTCTTATGAAATTCTTCTTCTTTTGAATTTCAGATTAGAAGAAACTCCCTCTAAATTAGATATCTAAAATCATTTTGGACATAAATTAAATGAAAGAGGAATTAACGATATAAATTTCGTACATTTTCCCAATTATTAAAATTTTTGAATTACATAAAGTACATAATAATTTCCCAAGTATTCAAGCATATAGATATTTACTATGGGGTAATAGTTATTTTTTAGATAAAGGAAAAGCAGTATATTTTTGTGTATTTTTTAAACTTATCTATTTTTGTACTTGTTTTGATGTATTTGCTAACAACTCCAGAATGTCGCGCTAGTTATCTGAACTGCAAACTAAACTTCTGAGCTAATTTAAATGTCTAAAATCTAATTTCAATTTGAAGTCTGGCTTCCTACTGAACTGAAGGTGCCCGTGTTTACAGCAATTAGAAAATTTAATGTAGAGCAGATTGCTAGAAACTTGTAATTAACTTTGTTACAGACTTAAATGTAACCCTTCGCATCGTGTTCAACTTATGAAAACAGTTGAAAGCAACAATGGCTGAAAAATCCGTTGAGAGAAAGTTTGTTCAAGGTCATTAAAGAGTAACTGCCCCCAGAAGGCAACAATGTTCAAATTAAGGAAAACCTTAAAGAATTTTTTCTGATTACAATTATGTGTAACTTGAGTGCAATATACAGTAACTCAGCTCTGACTACATAAAAGTTAAAAGAAAAACCTGGATGTCATGAACCGGTCCGGGTTTTAAGAGTAACTGCTCCCAGAAGACTATATGAGAGATCTGTTTGCAGATAAACTTTATAGGCTGCAGGAATAAAGCCCGATAGACGTCCTTGATTCAAATTGAAGAAAGTGAAAATTTCTTAAAGAATTGATGTGTCACCGAAAACAAACGGGTTAACAACTTTAAAACAAACTTTATTGCAAAAGCACTTGAAATGAATTTTACTGAACCATTGAGTCCGTGCATCACAGATGCATGAAGAAGATTGGAGCGAATAAAGATGGAATACAAAACAGTAACTCATAACGATAACAATAATTACTTCAAAACCGTGACTACATAAAGATGAAAGAAAATTAGTCGCTAGATGTCACTTGCATCAACTCTTTTAACCGGTCGATATCTGCCATATAAGTTTATCTGGAATGTTGGAAACCACTCTTAACAGTGTTCATTCAATGAAGAACAGCTTAGCAAATGATCTTTGTCCATCTCAGAGTGAACCTGGTTGCACAAAGGACTGAAAATTTGCATCCCATATGCCAATGCTGTATAGAAGTTTAGTAATACAATCATGTCTAGATTCCAGAAGAATAGCTTAGCAAATGATCTATGTCCTTCTCAGAGTTCTAGTTCCACAAAGTGCACAAAGGACTGTTATTTGTATCAATGCTGCGTAGATGTTTAGCAAGACAATAATGTCCGGTCTACGGGCGGAAGCCGCTACCTGCGATGGATCTTGGGCAGTCGGAGATTTAACAAATTGAGTCCCTCCACTTCTTTTTTCTTACTTTCTCCTAATCTTCGTTTCTTCAGTTTATTCTTCTGACATAGAGTCAACACATAGTCTCTATAGTTGCAAAAGTAGCTCCAATCTTGCAAGAACTGTTACTCATTTAGCACTGCCCAAGGGGCACGTGCACCTTAAAGTATGCTACGGATGCGAGTGACATTACTCCCCACTGAACAAACGTTGACCCATCAAAATAGTTCTTCATGTATTCTATAGTCAAAAGTTGCATATGTATAAGCGGGAAGACCTCAGCAAAAAAAAAAATATTTGTTATCTCTTTCGATACAGCATTTCCTTGTTATATTAAATTTTATACAAATAGCTTCTTAGCATATTTATTCATTTTCTGTTAATCTCAAAACCATAAAAAAATTTAACAAATTCATGTCGACATTATGTCTGTAGCTAGCGATAGAATCTAATCGCCTTAGAGCCTTGCGATATCTCCCAAAACATGAAAAATAAATCAACCCTCACTTCCTTTTTAAAAGCTTTTGGTTTAAGCAAAGGAAACCATAAAAGATATCGCTCTCATTTAAAAAGTTTATCCTTTCTATTAAAAAGTGTCACAGGATTCCGCTTTTTAATATTTTCAATTTAAAAACGCCCAGTTTTTTATCTGTTGAATTTTTTGTACCCTGTTTGGAAAAAGGGCCAGATTCTCCATTTTTTCTCCCGGAAAAGTTGTTATGGGCAATCCATCAGGACATTTCGCCGAAAGAGTTTACACTTTGCTCTGGACTTAACTTCCGCTGTGTTGACTATTTCCGAGTAAGTTAAGTCCAAAGATCATTAAGGTCGCTTTTTTTCCCTTTGTTCAATTGGTTACAGTTTTACAGCTGGTCTTTACGATAAGCTGTCTGTCATGTCCGCTATTGGATATTTGTTTTTTATTGTTGATTCGCAGTAAATTTTTGTTTTTTTTATCTTTTAAGGTTTAATTTTGTAAATTGAAAAAATAAACTGGTAAATGGTGTTTTGAAAGATTACAGAAGAACAATGATTCGCTTCATCATATAAAATTAATGTTCAACGGTAGATTAAATTTATTAAGGGAATTTGTGAATATATTTACAGTTAAGCTAATAATATTTTTAAACATTAATCTTCGCAATTTTTTATTACCAGTGGCAAATATAGACTTTTCATCTTTTTTCCCCTGGTACAGGTTGATTTTTTAATAAATTTAATGTTAATTGCAGTGCACCTTCAAAATTTGAATTTGATGGCATTTGAAGGATATTTTAGACTACAAATTCATCATCCCCATGATATCAGAAGCATAGATATAGATATCAGATATCAGAATTTTCAGTTTTTGCATAGATATCAGAGCATACATATCAGAATTTTCGGTTTAGCTCTCTTAACGAATTCTGAATTCAGCTAACCACTTAAAAGAACAACAGAAGTTCATTGTTTATGTTGTCCTCATCACAACATTTTCTCACTGTACCTAAGTTTATTTTATTGAGATCAGTGAACTAGCAGTTTAACGTAAGGATCTATAATTACCTTTACGGAAATGCAAAATCTATCAATTATATCTTAAGAATAATTACTCCAAAAAGCTTGGCATCATATAAGATACGCTTTTGTGTGTGTGTGTGGTTTTTTAAAAATTAAACATTCTCAATGAATGTTATGATAAGTGATAAACTATTTCCATAGATGCATAATTTAACTAAAAAAAGAGCATTCACCTTTTTATTTCCTTCTTCAAAATCTAGGAAGTTATCACCGGAGAAAAATAAAAGGCACTTAAAAGCTCTACTACACTGGTGTTCAAAATTAAAAGAATCCTCATATTCTGTCAATTTCCATAAAAGTATTGAATGAAAATAAAAACAAGAGCTTTCTAAAAATAAAACATAAAATAAATAATTCTCTAGTGTCTAATACGTAACGTGTGTTTCTGTGGTGCATGCCAGGAACAGGTTTTATAAATGCACATAGCAATTTCGAGAGATCATTCAATTGTTCCCCCTCCACAAATTTTGTGGAATTATTATTATTATTATTATTATTATTTTGAAATCTCTGGAAGAATTCAAGAGTAAACTGTTAAAATGAGTTATCAAAAGTAAATTGTTAAAATAAATTATCAAAAGTAAATTGTTAAAATGAGTTATCAAAAGTAAATTGTTAAAATGAATTAACACCATTGTTCTGATGATGTAATGAGGTGGTGAATCGATGGAAACAGATCATTATCATGCATTACCAGAGACTTACATGCAACGCCCAGCATCGTGTCCAACTTATTGAAGTATAATTGATCCGTTGAGAGAAGGCCTAATCAATTTCTCCCAAGAGTCATAACGACTAATGAAACCCGATATTTGTTCATTACAAAAAGCATAACAGGAGTTCAACAGCTTCTCACCTCTCTCGTGACCTTCACGTGGCTACAGAAACTCGAATTTAAAAGTTACTATTTCCAGAAGGCTGCACGAGAAAGGGATGCTTGAATTCCACTCACTTTTACTCGCAGAAGAACCCGTTTACGATGATGCAAAAATATCGACTTTGAGCCAGACATCAGTGAGGAACCGTTCTGTTCACTGATGACTTCCGGTTCTGTTTAAAACTGACTTTCAGTATAGGTTCGTCTATTGAGAACCAAGAACTTGTATTCCAAACATCTGAAAAAGACCACTACAGCAGAGGAAGTTTGATTGTCCAGCCAAGCATCATGTTGTAAGGATTCATAAACCCTACGTCTTTGTTAGAGTCCTTGTAACTGAAGTATAGATTAATTCTTGAAATCCCAAAATTTCCCTTTTTTAAAGGGTCAGTTGGCGATGATTTCCTTTTAATTAATGACAGTTCACGCCCACATAAGCTCGTCTGGTCAATGATTTTCTAAAAACTGGACGGCATTTGCTGGATGGTTTGGCGAGCCTAATCTAAAAGTCTAGCTATATATTGTATATCTGAGATATTCTTGGGAGGGCAACTACAAATTGTCTTCCACATTTTTTAAACAAAACAGGTTCTGAAAACCACATTGCCTAAGTAGTGGCTCTAATAACACAAAGACTTAAACTGTTAATCTTAACTAAAAAAACTTAATCTTAAACTTAAACTGCTTTCCAGTATGAATTCCCTTGGAGAGCTGAATGTTTGTAAGAGGATCCATACTTCCTATAAACTTTTTATTTATTTGTTTTATTATATCACATCTATGTACGTGACCGATTTCCAAACAATCTGCCCTTAGTTCTGAAGATATTCTTCTAATTTGTACTACCAGAGTAAATCAGTATTTGAATATTCTTACAACTAATTGTCCTCGGAATATCTAGTACATACATTTGTTTTTTAAAAAGTTATCGCTTTATTCCTTTTTTTAATTTAGAGCTATCCTTTCAAATAAAAAAAAATTAAATATCGCATACTATCTAATAATTGAAAGATGTTACTCTAAAAATAGTTTTTATTTTTATACGCTTTCTGAAATAATATCAATTTTGAAGGAATCTCAATTCACTTCTATGGCAATCTTTATCCCTGTGTTCTAAAGATAACAAGGAATGAATTATCTGATTATAAAATATCTTTTTATGAAGTTCTATATTCAATCTTATGGAATAAAATAATTACTAAAAAAGAAGTTCGTATAAGTATGAATTCGTTATTTGAAACATGTAGAAAAGAACAAAATGGCATAATAAAATGATGAATTATTTATAAATATTTTACTACCACAAATGCTAATATAATATTAATGCAGTGCTTCCCAATTGATATGATGCAAACCATTTAACCGCAATCCCAGAAAATGTGGGAAGTTCATGAATTTTATGAACTAACACATGTTAGCATCTGTTGTAAATTATTTGTAATCGTTCGAATCGTTGGTGGGAAAGGGTTAAAATATCATTAATTAACTTGTGAAGGAGTTTAGAAACAAACAACCGTGAATATAGTATTTAAAAGTGGCCAATTTTACTTTACAATAACTTTACAACAAATACTTTTTTGCAAACAACATTTCAGTGGGAAAACTGCGTGAGTTTATATATTGATGGCATAGCTGGAAGGATTACAGTCTTGGTATCGAAATTTGGTGCAAAAACGCTGATAATGAAATAACATACTCTTATTTAAAAAAATCATATGGTTTAGCTTTAGTTAAAGTCTGCATTTAATAATATTATAAAAGTGAATTCGGTAAAAAAATCAACTTCAATCACATTTTTTATCAATTTTATGAAATTATAGGGATCATAAAGCTTTTAGTTCCATTGTAAAATTAGTTGGCTGTAAAGACTGAGTTCTGTTCAAGGTTCATGAGTTGAAAGTAAGAATTTAAATTTTATTTTGACTCTCAATATTCACCTAAGTTTAAAGACAATTGCAGGTTGCAAAAAAAAAAAATTACCTCTTTAGCTGAGATATTTGATTAATTAAATGAACTTAATCGGTAAAATTCAGGGACCGTTTGAGAACATATTAACTTGTACTGATAAAATGAATGAGGATGAGTTATGAGAGGAAATGATTTCCTTGAAATATTAAAACGGTGTTGTAGTTGGAATCTTCAAACTGAACTCTGCAACACTGATTCCAGCAATGAGCAATACCGCCCTCTAATGCGCAGTGAAGCTATCAAGAGGGTTATGGTAGTCTATGGTGTATTTAAGGACATTTTATAAAATAAGGGTGTGGTAAAAATAAAGGCAAACAGAAAATCACAAAATTAAAACAAACAATTGTTATGTATTTCATTTCTTGTGTAACAATGAGCAATACCTCCTTCTAATGCGCTGAAAAGATCAAGAGGAGTTATGGTAGTCTATCTTGTATTTAAGGACATTTTTATAAAATAAGGGTGTGGTAAAAAATAAAGACAAACAGAAAATCACAAATTTAAAACAAACAATTCCGTATTTGTTTCATTTCGTGTATTGAGTGTAAACAATGAGCAATATGTAATAAGCACTACCGTCGTCTAATGCGCAGTAGAAAGGTCAAGGGAGTGTTTGGTGTCTATGGTGTATTTGAGAGCATTTTATTAAATAAGGGTGTGGTATAAACAAAGACAAACAGAAAATCACAAAATTAAAAAATACAATCCATATGTGTTTTAATTTTGTGTAACAATGAGCAATACCGTCCTCTAATGCACATAGAAAGGTCAAGGGAGTGTTTGTGGTCTATGGTGTATTTGAGGGCGTTTTATTAAATAAACGTGTGGTAAAACAAAGACAAACAGAAAGTCACAAAATTTAAATGAAAAACATTCCGTATTTGTTTCATTTCTTGTGTATCTATGAGCAATACCGCCTTCTAAACTATGAGCAATACCGTCGTCTAATGCGCAGTAGAATGGTCAAGAGAGTGTTTGTGGTCTATGGTGTATTTGAGGGCGTTTTATTAGATAAGGGTGTGGTAAAAACAAAGACAAACAGAAAGTCACAAAATTTAAATGAAAACATTCCGTATTTGTTTCATTTCTTGTGTATCTATGAGCAATACCGCCCTCTAAACTATGAGCAATACCGTCGTCTAATGCGCAGTAGAATGGTCAAGGGAGTATTTGTGGTCTATGGTGTATTTGAGGGCGTTTTATTAGATAAGGGTGTGGCAAAAACAAAGACAAATAGAAAATCACAAAAATTAAAAAAAATACAATCCATATGTGTTTTAATTCTTGTGTAACAATGAGCAATACCGTCCTCTAATGCGCAATAGAAAGGTCAAGGGAGTGTTTGTGGTCTATGGTGTATTTGAGGGCGTTTTTATTAAATAAACGTGTGGTAAAAACAAAGACAAACAGAAAGTCACAAAATTTAAATGAAAACATTCCGTATTTGTTTCATTTCTTGTATATCTATGAGCAATACCGCCCTCTAAACTATGAGCAACACCGTCGTCTAATGCGCAGTAGAAAGGTCAAGGGAGTGTTTGTGGTCTATGGTGTATTTGAGGGCGTTTCATTAGATAAAATGTGGTAAAAACAAAGACAAACAGAAAATCGCAAAATTTACAAAAACAATCTCTATGTGTTTCTTTTCTTGTGTAACATTATTTTCAAGGAAAACACAAAAAATTAAAATTATAACCGGTCGACAGTAGCAAATTCACGATAATTTAAGTATGCTATTGGCAAAAATAGAATCTCGAATTAATTCTGATAGGAGCTCACTAGGTTTCATCCTTAACTCATTAGCATCATATACATAAGTTTATTTTTGTTTTCTCAAATTTGAATTGTTGCCAGGAATTATTATTGTATTAGAATAATTAATTGATTATTATCTAAAGAATACCTCATTAAATTTTTTTACAAAATGAACTTGGCACAAAAGAAAAAGTAAAAATCTTTTACATTTTTATTACTCGTATATAATTATCAAAATACAAATATGCGTTCGCAATCCCATGATGACCATGAAAAAAAAATTTTTTCGTTTAAACTTAGATTAATGATCATTTTACATTCACTTGTTATCTTTAAAGTAGGCTCTAATTTGCCAAATTCTATTCTATTTATTGTTGAATCTCTCTAAAAATTCTAGTAAAAATACTTTAATAATGATGATGAGGCTTAATTACTCACGAGTATTTTTATATTTCTCATCAGAGGGAACTCTCAAAGTGGGTTGCACTTCTATCGCTCTGAAATGCTAATTGCTTTACAAAATATTCAAAATATTTCCACACCCAGTGTCAACATTAATTAAAAAGTATATTTTAAGCACGTTTAAGATCCTTAACTCGATTATTCAAGCGTGATCGATTATTTCTTTTTAGCTTTTTGAAACATTTTATTTTGAGGACTGAAAATTTGTCTTGATGTATTAAAAATTGTGTTATTGACGTTTCAGTTTTTTTTTTTTAATATACATTAATGCTTCGAAACATATATTTTAAAATTTTAATAATGATTATAAATAAATATTTACCAAATTGGAAAAGTTTTTTAAAATTTAGTTGCAATTTTTAGAGAACTACGTTTATGAAATTTTAAATTAAACCATTAGATGCTAAAAAAGTTTTAAATTTCGAAACTTCTATTTTAATAATTATAAAAGAAAATGACGAAAAATTTATTTTCCGTTCATTTTAATAAATTCAATTATTTAAAAACATTTTGATGATAATGATTCTTTAACAGATGGTAATTATTTTTACCAAGTTATATCGCAAATTTTTATATAAAATTTTGTGTTATCTCATTATAAAAATGTTAGTAGTTAGTAATTAATCTAATAACAGACAATAATTAATTTTTTACAGCAACATTTTAATTGAAATCTCACGATACAAATTTTAGTAATTATGGACCATCATCAGACCATAATTATTATACAAAGATATTTTTTTTAAACTAATGATAAGTTTTTAATTTAGATTTTGACTTTAAACAAATATTAACAATAACAATCGCGTCGGTAGTCGATTAGTTTTAGCTTACTACTTAATTAAAATTAAAATTATTAATTATTTATTCAAATTCATATTCATAGTTAAGTTGGTTTTTAAATTTTTATTCAAAATCATTTTTTTGTCTTGCAGAGAAATTCATGGCAATGCTCTCACACAATTTCCTGAAACAGCCAGCTTACCAGCTCTCAGAGAACTGTAAGTAACTCATTTTTATAAACCCCTAATTAGTTAGTTGCTATATATATATATATATATATATATATATATATATATATATATTCCTTCTCAAAATTTTGACACAGTTAAAAAATTTGGGGTCTCTAACAGCTTAATGATTAAAATTGGGAGGAGGAAGTGAAGAAGTTAAATTCTTCCACAAGTCATGATATGATGTTCATTTTGAATTATTGTGCCACGGCTTGGCTCTTCAAAACACTGTTTCAATTCAGAAAAATAATTAATAATGAATATGAATGTGCGTTTTACTATCTAATTAACATCAGAGAGAGTTTAAAAAAAATTAACTTCCTTCTCCGGAGAGCAACAGAAGAGAAGCGAACAATACATCTGCAAATGGTGAAAGAAAGAAATTAGAAAGTGTGCAACCATAAAAAAGAATCCAAAAATTTTAGACTAGCAATTTGTAGAGTGGGGGAAATAAAGAAACCGAGAGACTTTATGGTGAAACATGTTAATTCAACGATTTTAAAAAAGGCAAAAAGTAAGCTAGTTTTATCAAAAAATATGATAAGAAATGTGGGGTTATTAGGGTTAGCACAATAAATGAATTTAGAATGTGGATGTCAAGAAATCAAAGGTAGGGAAACGAGTGTCATTATATACATATATGAATCAAGAGATTTGTTTGTCTCCTTGTATTTCTTGCAACATAAAAGCAATGTTACTTAGAAATCCATTTTTTCCTTTGAATTTATTATTTTTTCCTATGATTTGTAGCCAAAAATTATGAAAATATTTTTTTTAGTTATTTATTAATTAAAATTAAAAGTTAAAATTTTATTTTTATAGCCACTAAATAGTATCCACGATTTAAAAAAAAAGATGAATGCTCTCTAGTTGCGTCATTGCTTCAGCTATTATAAATATACACTCATGTCCATAAATTAAGGATAATGAAGTTCAGGCAAAGAAAGAGACAGAAGCAAAACAAATTTGACTTATTTGTAAAGTCTATTTATTAAACAAAAGGTAAAGAGCAAAAAGATGCTATATGTTTGACATAATTAATAAAAATTGCGATTTTTACTCCCTGGAGCAAATTTCAAAAAAGAACCTTTTACAAAAAACAGTATAACATAGTTAGTAGGATGGTTAATATGGAGTATGTCTCCCGGACGATGCAATACAGGCCTTACAACGCCTAGGCATGCTGAGTATCAAATTATCAATCTGATCTTGGGGAATATTACACCAATTATGCAATGCCTTCCGAAGTTCCGGTTGACAGGTGGGAGGGGGTTGACGGGCTACAAGTCGTCGGCCAAGCATATCCCACACATGCTCTATTGATTCAAGTCCGGTGAGTATGCTGGCCAATCAATACGGGTGATATCCTCCAATTGAAGGCATTCGTCTACAATGTTTGCACGGTGAGGACGGGCGTTGTCATCCATAAACAGAAATTTAGCACCCATGGCGCCCAGAAACAAACGTACATGTTGTTCCAGAATGACATCCCGATAGATGTGGCCTGTCATCGTTACACTCTGAACATGCAGGTCAGTTCTGGAACCAAGAATAATTCCTCCCCAAACGAGCCATCCTGCACCACCGTAACGGTGTCGTTCAATGGTGTTCTCTTGGGGATAACGGCTACCTGGCGCTCTCCATATGAAAGTCCGGCGAGAATCAGACTGCAAACTAAACCTGGAAGATCTCGTCGGAAAACATCACACAAGACCACTGTTGCGGTGTCCACAATGCATGCTCTCTACTCCAGGTAAATCGCAGGCGACAGTGAGTTGCGGTAAGTGTAACACATCTGACAGGCCTACGAGCATATAGACCAATGTGCCCTAAGCGTCTGTACACGGCCTGCCTTGAAACTGTCTTACCGGTAGCTGAAGAGAGCTGACGAGACAGGTCTGATGCTGTGCTTCGTCTGTTTCTTTTATCAGTAACTGCTAAATACCGCTCCTCATTCGGCGTTGTAACTCGGGGGCGACCTGTGCTGTAACATCTACTCACATTACCATCATCTTGGAATCGTTGCCAAAGCCTGGAGATGACACTCTGGGCAATTCCAAGTTCCTCGGATACTTCCAGCTGGGTACGTCCACATTCCAGTCGTCCGATAATTGTACCACGTAAAAAATCATCCAAATGCTTCCTTTGTGCCATAACTATGCGGTTATTGCACTGAAAAGCTTTTAAAGCGCTTGTGAACAATTTTACTTCTTTTGCCACCATTCCTTATATACCCCCCCCCCTCTTACACTCTCGTCATTGTGACGCACTATCCGCGCCATCTAGTGGTTTCTGTAATTTGCATATTCTTCTTCAAGATGTGTGTGATAATTCTACAGGTGAAATTATTATTTTAGAGTTCAATTTCTGTGTGATTCTGAATTATCCTTAATTTATGGACATGAGTGTATATATATATATGGTAGCAAATTTATCGCTTTTATTGTATTAATTTTCGATTTACCTTATAAATAAACACTATAATATTTTTTTTAAAAGGACTAACAGATGAAAGGAGAAAAAAATTATTGCGAACATTATGATAAGAATAATTGCTTTATGTATCCAATTTATTTTATTCAAGATGAGTTAGTTATAATCTCATTAAAATTTTTTATTCTGTACCAATATTTTTTTATAAAATTTTCTAAAACTAAAAATTCTTCATTTTCTGTAGATCTCATTCTGTGTGTGGAAAAGCCCTCTTTAGATTGACAACAATTTTTGACTTATGTCTCAATGAATTTTCTATTATTACTACTAACAAAAAAATTATATTTTAATTTCCAAATTGTCTTATTTTTAGTTGAAGTTTTTATTTTATATAGTAACATGAAATTTCAGATAAAACAGCAAAGAAAAAAATTCACTCATATAACATTAAACTGACAGAACAGTTGATTTCTAGGATCATTGAAAGTCAGACAACGTCCAACTTTGCTTGAATAAAATATCCATTTCTTATTTGATGACAACTCAGATAAGAAAGAAAATAGAAAATACTACTGCAGAAGAGATAGTTTCCTTTACTCTTAACTAAATTAAATTGCTAAATTGAATTACCTGGCACGTAACATTGCCGGTTATTATTAATCCAATCACGGCAAATTGGAAATTTATGAAATGGTTTCTGGTTTTCTATCACCGTAACACATTATTATGACATTTTAACACAGTTCAAATAGGCTTTTAAGTTAGCAAGTGAACTACTTGAAATTCTGTGGTCATTTTACATAAATTTTGACTTGGCCACCGAGTTACATAAATGGTTTTTTATCTACTTTTCTCTTGTTTTTAACACTTTATAAAGTGTTGGAAATTTATAATATGTAGTGAGGTAGTAAATAAAGAAGAGTTATTTAGTTTAGGTTATCATTGTTCACAGTACGTATTTTGTTATGTGTGTCAAAATAAATAATATATTTCTCTGTGAAATGTAAATATATTAGAATTTCTTTTTAAGGATACAAGGATATGTAGCGTAGTTAGTATTTAAATAATAGGCTTAATGTCAACGAAAGTTTTTCATATCTTTTGACCCAAATTTGTTTAATTGTGCAATAAAATATGCTTAAAAATTCTTTGTTATGTTTTTGTTTTTTTTTTCTTGAAGAATAAATTTCCTTTAATTTAGATCATTGTGGAAATTATAAAGGTTTATCTGATTATAAATTAGTTTAAGAAAAATTTAATTGGAGTGTGAAGTATAAAATTTAATAATCTCTGTGAAATAATAATATATTAGAATTTTCTTTTAAGAATACAAGAACATATAGCTTGGCTAGTATTTGAATAACAGGCTTAATGTCAACGAAAGTTTTCATAATTTTTGACCCAAATTTGTTTAATTATGCAATAAAATATGCTTCAAAAAGATCTTTGTTTATATATCTTTTTGAAGAATAAGCTTTTCTTCAATTTAGATCAGTGTGAAGATTATAAAAGTTTATCATGTGATTATAAATTAGTTTAGGTAAAATTTCACGAGATTGTAAAGTATAAAATTTAATAACTAAGTATTATTATCTTTGTTATATATCTTTTTGAAGAATAAGTTTTTCTTCAATTTAGATCAGTGTGGAGATTATAAAAGTTTATCATGTGATTATAAATTAGTTTAGGTAAAATTTCACGAGATTGTAAAGTATAAAATTTAATAACTAAGTATTATTATCTTTGTTATATATCTGTTTGAAGAATGCTTTTTCTTCAATTTAGATCAGTGTGGAGATTATAAAAGTTTATCATGTGATTATAAATTAGTTTAGGTAAAATTTCACAAGATTGTAAAGTATAAAATTTAATAGCTAAGTATTATTATCTTTGTTATATATCTTTTTGAAGAATAAGCTTTTCTTCAATTTAGATCAGTGTGGAGATTATAAAAGTTTATCATGTGATTATAAATTAGTTTAGGTAAAATTTCACGAGATTATAAAGTATAAAATTTAATAACTAAGTATTATTATCTTTGTTATATATCTTTTGAAGAATAAGCTTTCTTCAATTTAGATCAGTGTGGAGATTATAAAAGTTTATCATGTGATTATAAATTAGTTTAGGTAAAATTTCACGAGATTGTAAAGTATAAAATTTAATAACTAAGTATTATTATCTTTGTTATATACCTTTTGAAGAATAAGCTTTTCTTCAATTTAGATCAGTGTGGAGATTATAAAAGTTTATCATGTGATTATAAATTAGTTTAGGTAAAATTTCACGAGATTGTATTTAATAACTAAGTATTATTATCTTTGTTATATATCTGTTTGAAGAATAAGCTTTTCTTCAATTTAGATCAGTGTGGAGATTATAAAAGTTTATCATGTGATTATAAATTAGTTTAGGTAAAATTTCACGAGATTGTAAAGTATAAAACTTAATAACTAAGTATTATTATCTTTGTTATATATCTTTTTTGAAGAATAAGCTTTTTCTTCAATTTAGATCAGTGTGGAGATTATAAAAGTTTATCATGTGATTATAAATTAGTTTAGGTAAAATTTCACAAGATTGTAAAGTATAAAATTTAATAACTAAGTATTATTATAATTAATTAATATTTTCATAATTAATAAGTAAATAAAGGTTGAAAACAATAGAAATTTTAAAAATAGGAAAAAAAAAGCAATTTCCTGTTCGAGGATTATAAATAGCTTGTAGGATTATAAATTAGAAGTTTTCATCACAAATTAGAGTTTCATTAGTAGTTAGTTTTCATCAGAGTTCATACTCTGATGAACTCTAAAAAGTTCTAAACGAAATAACCATTAAAAATTTATAAATAATAATTTATTAATAATAAATTTATAAATTTCATTTTCATATAGAATTTTTACTCTAAAAAGGTCTAAAGAAATAATTTTTCCAGATTGTGTAAAATAGCAATTTTCTCTGTGTGAAGATTAGTAGAATTTTGTTGAATTATTAACTAATATATTTAATCAGAAATTAGAATAAAATTCATTGGAATATAAATTAATAAGGTAAAAAATATTAATAAAATGTATTAATTTAAAAAATATAACTATTATTGTATTTAATAATATTGTATTTAATTAATTTAATTGTATTCTATTATTTTATTTATTACTTGAAATTTATCCAAGTTTTAAGAATTAATGCGTACATATTTCATAAACAAATGGATTCTAATAAATAATAATGTATATATTTAATGTGACTTTTATGAGGTGGCGTTTCAGTCGAAATGGGATAAATTCGAATGTATTATGAATCATTTATGCAATTAGTTGTGAAGTTCTAATTTAAATTACGGTATTAATTATAATTCTTTGAAAAATGCAATAATTAATGTAACGTAATTTTTTAAGCAAAAAATAATTTATTTTACAATATGAAATTTATGTAATAAAGTATTAGGTGGGATTAATATATTAATATGCAATGTCTATTTAAGTGTATTGCAATAACTAATTTTGCTAAGTTTAAAAGAAACAATTTTTCAAGAATCTAATGTTAAGAATTCTTGTTTTGAAATTTTCATATTATATTCATATAATGATTGATTGATTGATTGATTAGATTAAGACGATTTTTTATAATTGGCTTTAGTCAGATTTAATGGAATCTTTTTGTAATATAATTTTCAATCAAACCTTACCACTAGGTTCTGTAAAAAAATGTTACAATTTTTAAACTTGAAAATTATTGTAATTTAAAAATACAATTATTTTATTCATTAAATTAAATTTTAATTATTTAATTTTCAATTTTAATTTAATTTTTTTATTTAATTTAATTTTTTTATTTTTAAATTTTACAAAGTTTACAAAACAGTTTTATAATTAATGTTAGTTAATTTAAATTTAATTAACATTCATTGTAATTTTAATTTTTAATTTAATTTAAAAAATTTTAATTTTACATTTTTAAATTTTTAAATTTAATGAATTTAAAAAAGATTTTTATTATTACCGTGAGTCAGATTTGAAATATAATTTTCGGTCAAAACTTTCCACTAGGTTCAGTAAAAAAAAAAATGTTATGAAACAAATCCTTTTAAAAAACAATTTTTCAAGAATCTAATGTTAAGAATTCTTGTTTTGAAATTTTCATATTATATTCATATAATGATTGATTGATTAGATTAAGACGAATTTTTATAATTGGCTTAAGTCAGATTTAAAGAATCTTTGAAATATAATTTTCAATCAAACCTTACCACTAGGTTCAGTAAAAAATTTTTTAATTTTTTAAATTTGAAAATTATTGTAATTTAAAAATACAATTATTTTATTAATTAAATTAAATTTTAATTATTTAATTTTTAATTTTAATTTAATTTTTTAATTTAATTTAATTTTTTTATTTTTAAATTTTACAAAGTTTACAAAACAATTTTTATAATTAATGCTAGTTAATTTAAATTTAATTAACATTAATTGTAATTGTAATTTTTAATTTAATTAAAAAATTTAAAAATTTTACATTTTTAAATTTTTAAATTTAATGAATTTTAAAAAAAAAAGATTTTTTATTATTACCGTGAGTCAGATTTGAAATATAATTTTCGGTCAAAACTTTCCACTAGGTTCAGTAAAAAATTTTTATGAAACAAATCCTTTTAAAGAATATTGTTTTGTAAGAAATAATTAATAGTTTTTTTTTTAATCAATGAATATAATGCTTTTTAAGTAGCTGTGTTATTTTCCTATCGTTGGCTTTCAAAAGTTTTATTCAATAATGTAACATTCAAAAACAACAATTTCAAATTCCAATTATTTCGCAATGGTTGTAAAATTTCTCTTAAAAAATTGTTCTCTTTCAGTGTTTTCTCTGATAACATCATCTCCGAGCTGTCGGACACCGCATTTCGCAAGAATCCGAAGCTGACCCTTCTGGAGATGAGCGGCAATCCTATCACCAAAGTGGGTTCAAGTACATTCGCTTATTTGCCCAACCTGAAGAAACTGTAAGTACCATTCAAATAAAAGACTATATAGGCCACTGTTTCATGTAAAAAAAAACCATATACTGTAGGCCCCAGCTTCAATAAAAATCTGTATGCCCCAACTGCAAGAAAAAAAAACTGTGTACAGAATGTCCGTCTAAAATACTAGATAATAATTAAGCTAATTACTTCTAAGGTTTTATTTATTTCTCAGTTTATGGTTGAGTGGAGAGCGGCAAAATTAAAGTTTATATGTGAGTGGATGAGGATTTACTACCAGATGTTGATTAGCTCTGCAGTCACTGCTTCACAAAGGATTACTCGATGGTAATTGTGAATTGAATCTCTTCTGTATAGTCCGATAACAGGATAACACGAGACAAGGAGAGGATTTCGATTATATTTTTGCACAACATGCAAATGAGAATTAGTTTCGTAAAAATCACATCGATATCTAAACGCTCTATGGAATGGGAATTCTAACCAACGTTTGGATAAGTAGAAACTCTTCCATGAACTTGAATGAGTAGATATATTTTGTGCAAACTGTCCTTATGTGATAGTGTGCACAAAAGGCACCAAAAATGAAAGATGTAACGTAAATGAATATATAGATTATTTATCCATGTACGTCAAACGAAGGGGGAACTACAAATGCATGTCGTTTTCATTCAGAATCCTTCAGACGCTACAACGGAACTTCCCAGCATGGTACACTATAGCTCGCATGCTCAAACATTGCTCCCCATTCAATCATTCTACTGTCGTCTTATTATTGCGTCAAATAAAGAGTTTCTGTGAAAACTATTAATTATACAATTAATTTTTAAAATTTCCAAATTGAGTGTATCTTTAAATTTATTTTTGATTTATTTATTTGAATGTTATCCAATTAATATTTATTTGCTTAACTAAAGGTAAAAGTATATAAAATTTCAATACTAAAAGGAAAACATGAATGAACAAAATGATAAAAATAATGAAACGAAAATTGCTATTTAATTTGAAAATGACAAAAAAAAATTATGTATTTTTCAAATTTTATTTTCAACTTATTCGAAGATTTCGAGATGAGTTAAAAAATTATTAATTTACTTACTAATGAATAACCCATAATACAGAAACCCCTCACAAAATAAATTTTAGATTACTTTATTTATATAGTAATCTAGAAAATTTAATATATTTAAAAGAAACAATAATAAATTTTAAATTTTACTACTATTTCTTTTAAATATAATAACCCCTCACAAAATAACTTATCATAATATAAAGTAAAATATATAAAAACATATAAACAATGTTTACCCATGTTCTGGAATATTGAAGCAGGCGCATTAAATAACTTTTAAAAATTCATTTTTCTGACGAATAGGTTTGAACTTAATTAAAAATTATAAATTTATTGACTAATGCATAACTCATAATATCCCCCAAAACCTATCACAGTATAGAGTAAAAATATATGCAAAATATATAAACAATGTTTACCAATTTTCTGAATATTGAAGGATGCACATTAAATAACTTTTAAAAATTCATTTTTCTGACGAATAGGTTTGAACTTAATTAAAAATTATAAATTTATTGACTAATGCATAACTCATAATATCCCCCAAAACCTATCACAGTATAGAGTAAAAATATATGCAAAATATATAAAACAATGTTTACCAATTTTCTGGAATATTGAAGGATGCACATTAAATAACTTTTAAAAATTCATTTTTCTGACGAATAGGTTTGAACTTAATTAAAAATTATAAATTTATTGACTAATGCATAACTCATAATATCCCCCAAAACCTATCACAGTATAGAGTAAAATATATGCAAAATATATAAACAATGTTTACCAATTTTCTGGAATATTGAAGGATGCACATTAAATAACTTTTAAAAATTCATTTTTCTGACGAATAGGTTTGAACTTAATTAAAAATTATAAATTTATTGACTAATGCATAACTCATAATATCCCCCAAAACCTATCACAGTATAGAGTAAAAATATATGCAAAAAATATATAAACAATGTTTACCAATTTTCTGAATATTGAAGGGTGCACATTAAATAACTTTTAAAAATTCATTTTTCTGACGAATAGGTTTGAACTTAATTAAAAATTATAAATTTATTGACTAATGCATAACTCATAATATCCCCCAAAAATATCACAGTATAGAGTAAAATATATGCAAAATATATAAACAATGTTTACCAATTTTCTGGAATATTGAAGAAGGCACATTAAATAACTTTTAAAAATTCATTTTTCTGACGAATAGGTTTGAACTTAATTAAAAAAATTTTAAATTTATTGACTAATGCATAACTCATAATATCCCCCAAAACCTATCACAGTATAGAGTAAAATATATGCAAAATATATAAACAATGTTTACCAATTTTCTGGAATATTGAAGGATGCACATTAAATAACTTTTAAAAATTCATTTTTCTGACGAATAGGTTTGAACTTAATTAAAAATTATAAATTTATTGACTAATGCATAACTCATAATATCTCCCAAAACCTATCACAGTATAGAGTAAAATATATGCAAAATATATAAAACAATGTTTACCAATTTTCTGGAATATTGAAGGATGCACATTAAATAACTTTTAAAAATTCATTTTTCTGACGAATAGGTTTGAACTTAATTAAAATTATAAATTTATTGACTAATGCATAACTCATAAAATCTCCCAAAACCTATCACAGTATAGAGTAAAATATATGCAAAATATATAAACAATGTTTACCAATTTTCTGGAATATTGAAGGATGCACATTAAATAACTTTTAAAAATTCATTTTCTGACGAATAGGTTTGAACTTAATTAAAAATTATAAATTTATTAACTAATGCATAACTCATAATATCCCCCAAAACCTATCACAGTATAGAGTAAAATATATGCAAAATATATAAACAATGTTTACCAATTTTCTGGAATATTGAAGGATGCACATTAAATAACTTTTTAAAAATTCATTTTTCTGACGAATAGGTTTGAACTTAATTAAAAATTATAAATTTATTGACTAATGCATAACTCATAATATCCCCCAAAACCTATCACAGTATAGAGTAAAATATATGCAAAATATATAAACAATGTTTACCAATTTTCTGGAATATTGAAGGATGCACATTAAATAACTTTTAAAAATTCATTTTTCTGACGAATAGGTTTGAACTTAATTAAAAATTATAAATTTATTGACTAATGCATAACTCATAATATCTCCCAAAACCTATCACAGTATAGAGTAAAATATATGCAAAATATATAAACAATGTTTACCAATTTTCTGGAATATTGAAGGATGCACATTAAATAACTTTTAAAAATTCATTTTTCTGACGAATAGGTTTGAACTTAATTAAAAATTATAAATTTATTGACTAATGCATAACTCATAATATCCCCCAAAACCTATCACAGTATAGAGTAAAAATATATGCAAAATATATAAACAATGTTTACCAATTTTCTGGAATATTGAAGGATGCACATTAAATAACTTTTTAAAAATTCATTTTTCTGACGAATAGGTTTGAACTTAATTAAAAATTATAAATTTATTGACTAATGCATAACTCATAATATCCCCCAAAACCTATCACAGTATAGAGTAAAATATATGCAAAATATATAAACAATGTTTACCAATTTTCTGGAATATTGAAGGATGCACATTAAATAACTTTTAAAATTCATTTTTCTGACGAATAGGTTTGAACTTAATTAAAAATTATAAATTTATTGACTAATGCATAACTCATAATATCCCCCCAAAACCTATCACAGTATAGAGTAAAATATATGCAAAATATATAAACAATGTTTACCAATTTTCTGGAATATTGAAGGATGCACATTAAATAACTTTTAAAATTCATTTTTCTGACGAATAGGTTTGAACTTAATTAAAAATTATAAATTTATTGACTAATGCATAACTCATAATATCCCCCAAAACCTATCACAGTATAGAGTAAAATATATGCAAAAATATATAAACAATGTTTACCAATTTTCTGGAATATTGAAGGATGCACATTAAATAACTTTTAAAAATTCATTTTTCTGACGAATAGGTTTGAACTTAATTAAAAATTATAAATTTATTGACTAATGCATAACTCATAATATCTCCCAAAACCTATCACAGTATAGAGTAAAATATATGCAAAATATATAAACAATGTTTACCAATTTTCTGGAATATTGAAGGATGCACATTAAATAACTTTTAAAATTCATTTTTCTGACGAATAGGTTTGAACTTAATTAAAAATTATAAATTTATTGACTAATGCATAACTCATAATATCTCCCAAAACCTATCACAGTATAGAGTAAAATATATGCAAAAAATATATAAACAATGTTTACCAATTTTCTGGAATATTGAAGGATGCACATTAAATAACTTTTAAAAATTCATTTTTCTGACGAATAGGTTTGAACTTAATTAAAAATTATAAATTTATTGACTAATGCATAACTCATAATATCCCCCAAAACCTATCACAGTATAGAGTAAAATATATGCAAAATATATAAACAATGTTTACCAATTTTCTGGAATATTGAAGGATGCACATTAAATAACTTTTAAAATTCATTTTTCTGACGAATAGGTTTGAACTTAATTAAAAATTATAAATTTATTGACTAATGCATAACTCATAATATCTCCCAAAACCTATCACAGTATAGAGTAAAATATATGCAAAATATATAAACAATGTTTACCAATTTTCTGGAATATTGAAGGATGCACATTAAATAACTTTTAAAAATTCATTTTTCTGACGAATAGGTTTGAACTTAATTAAAAATTATAAATTTATTGACTAATGCATAACTCATAATATCCCCCAAAACCTATCACAGTATAGAGTAAAATATATGCAAAATATATAAACAATGTTTACCAATTTTCTGGAATATTGAAGGATGCACATTAAATAACTTTTAAAAAAATTCATTTTTCTGACGAATAGGTTTGAACTTAATTAAAAATTATAAATTTATTGACTAATGCATAACTCATAATATCCCCCAAAACCTATCACAGTATAGAGTAAAATATATGCAAAATATATAAACAATGTTTACCAATTTTCTGGAATATTGAAGGATGCACATTAAATAACTTTTAAAAATTCATTTTTCTGACGAATAGGTTTGAACTTAATTAAAAATTATAAATTTATTGACTAATGCATAACTCATAATATCCCCCAAACCTATCACAGTATAGAGTAAAATATATGCAAAATATATAAACAATGTTTACCAATTTTCTGAATATTGAAGGATGCACATTAAATAACTTTAAAAATTCATTTTTCTGACGAATAGGTTTGAACTTAATTAAAAATTATAAATTTATTGACTAATGCATAACTCATAATATCCCCCAAAACCTATCACAGTATAGAGTAAAATATATGCAAAATATATAAACAATGTTTACCAATTTTCTGAATATTGAAGGATGCACATTAAATAACTTTTAAAAATTCATTTTTCTGACGAATAGGTTTGAACTTAATTAAAAATTATAAATTTATTGACTAATGCATAACTCATAATATCTCCCAAAACCTATCACAGTATAGAGTAAAATATATGCAAAATATATAAACAATGTTTACCAATTTTCTGGAATATTGAAGGATGCACATTAAATAACTTTTAAAAATTCATTTTTTCTGTCGAATAGGTTTGAACTTAATTAAAAATTATAAATTTATTGACTAATGTCTAACTCATAATATCTCCCAAAACCTATCACAGTATAGAGTAAAAATATATGCAAAATATATAAACAATGTTTACCAATTTTCTGGAATATTGAAGGATGCACATTAAATAACTTTTAAAAATTCATTTTTCTGACGAATAGGTTTGAACTTAATTAAAATTATAAATTTATTGACTAATGCATAACTCATAATATCCCCCAAAACCTATCACAGTATAGGGAATAAAATATATGCAAAATATATAAACAATGTTTACCAATTTTCTGGAATATTGAAGGATGCACATTAAATAACTTTTAATAAATTCATTTTTCTGACGAATAGGTTTGAACTTAATTAAAAAATTATAAATTTATTGACTAATGCATAACTCATAATATCTCCCAAAACCTATCACAGTATAGAGTAAAATATATGCAAAATATATAAACAATGTTTACCAATTTTCTGGAATATTGAAGGATGCATTAAACAACTTTTAAAAATTCATTTTCTGTCGAATAGGTTTGAACTTAAATTAAAAAATTATAAATTTATTGACTAATGCATAACTCATTTCCCAAAACCTATCACTAGAGATGCAAAAATATATAAACAATGGAATATTGAAGGATGCACATTAAAAATAACTTTTAAAAATTCATTTTTCTGACGAATAGGTTTGAACTTAATTAAAAATTATAAATTTATTGACTAATGCATAACTCATAATATCCCCAAAACCTATCACAGTATAGAGTAAAATATATGCAAAATATATAAACAATGTTTACCAATTTTCTGGAATATTGAAGGATGCACATTAAATAACTTTTAAAAATTCATTTTTCTGACGAATAGGTTTGATCTTAATTAAAAATTATAAATTTATTGACTAATGCATAACTCATAATATCCCCCCAAAACCTATCACAGTATAGAGTAAAATATATGCAAAATATATAAACAATGTTTACCAATTTTCTGGAATATTGAAGGATGCACATTAAATAACTTTTTAAAATTCATTTTCTGTCGAATAGGTTTGAACTTAATTAAAAATTATAGATTTATTGACTAATGCATAACTCATAATATCTCCCAAAACCTATCACAGTATAGAGTAAAATATATGCAAAATATATAAACAATGTTTACCAATTTTCTGGAATATTGAAGGATGCACATTAAATAACTTTTTTAAAAATTCATTTTCTGACGAATAGGTTTGAACTTAATTAAAAATTATAAATTTATTGACTAATGCATAACTCATAATATCCCCCAAAACCTATCACAGTATAGAGTAAAAATATATGCAAAATATATAAACAATGTTTACCAATTTTCTGGAATATTGAAGGATGCACATTAAATAACTTTTAAAAATTCATTTTTCTGACGAATAGGTTTGATCTTAATTAAAAATTATAAATTTATTGACTAATGCATAACTCATAATATCCCCCAAAACCTATCACAGTATAGAGTAAAATATATGCAAAATATATAAACAATGTTTACCAATTTTCTGGAAATATTGAAGGATGCACATTAAATAACTTTTTAAAAA